>JBBYHH010000898.1:0-17289 GCA_038382905.1 Daphne laureola | reverse complement strand
CTAAGTTGTAGGTTGGTTATGCATATTATGTAGAATATATGACATTTATATGAGTAAGATATATTATGTCGTTATTGACGATGAGTAAGATATATTATATCTTTATTGGCGGTTTAAATTCTATTGTCGTATTATTGAATGTTTCAGTATAAATTCTGGTATTGAATAAATTTAAATGTGTGAATACAAGTTTAAGTAATGTATATGAATAAAAAATAATTTCTGTAAAAAAAATGACATACCAAAGGGTAACTCGTTAGTAACATGATTTATTTACAGTATCAACGGGTAAACCTGTTGGTAACATATTGGTACATATATCAACGGGTTGATCAGTTGGTATTAGTACTAACGGATTGGTCAGTTGATATTCGTACCAACTGGCAGATCAGTTGGTAAAGCTATATTAACGAGTTCACTCGTTGGTTTCATTATTCCGTTCCAACGAGTAAGTCCGTTGATATCAAAAAATTACTAACGATGCAAATATCAAGGGTCTCGTTTTAATGAGGAAACCTGTTGGTTTCTGCAATTATCAACAGATTGATCCGTTGGTACTGATCGTTGATTTTGATAGATTTTCTAATAGTTAGGGAGAAGCTCTAGAGAGTTTGGGCGGTGGAGAAGATGCATAACAAGGTGGCAAAGGCTTGGAGGAAGGCGGAGGAGAGAAGGGTGTCGGTAGAAGAGGGGAAGTAATGCAGCTTCTGCAAATTTAAGGTTTTTTTTTTTTTTTTTGTTAAGTTTCAAGTCAAATTGATTATAAAAATTTAATCCGTTACGAAATATTATGATAATATTCCATTCGTTAATGGCTAATGGTAAATAAAGTTTAAAAAATAAACATCAATGGTAAAACAGACCCAAAAATAAAATATTAATGGTAAAATAGGATCATTTTTAAAATATTGATAAAAAGGGACTTCTGACCAAACGTTGATTAACAAAAAAAAAGACATTTTCCCTAAACGTAATGATGGTGCTTTTAGACTTTTAATTAGATTGAATATTGGCATCATCAACTTGAGGGAACATGTTCTTTTAGTTGCTCATTAGTTTAACAATCAAAGGAGTGTGACGTTTAGAAGGCATCAAAAATAGAAAATAATACGACGGATGAAAACTTTTATCTTCTGATTTTACTTTTCTACATTCATTTTTTTCCATACTCTTTAACACTCCTCTCCTCATTTTCACATCCACCTCACCAGTTTATCATCAGCTTCTATTTTCTCCATAATTTCCATGGCGAAGGAAATGATGCAATTAATTGTGGATGGAGGGAGTACCATTTTCTAAAAGAAAAAGAGTGAATTACTAAAGGGAGATGGAGAAAAAAGTTTCAGAATGATTGGCGTTACAACAACAGTGAAAATGAGCATAATAAAGTACCTATCTTCTAAACCCACAGCACCAAGACGATTGGGTTAAAGCTCAACACATGCAACAGTGATCATACCAAAAGGCCAGACCTGAGCAAGCTACTTAATGAGTTAGCAAAAGAAAGGCTCAGACACTTACACCGCAAGAAAGAATAATCAGATATCAATCACCGCTTGCACAGCCCTTGCACCCGCAATGAACACATTCCACATCTTTCTCTTCTCTCAAATGCTTCGGAACTCGGCAAACACATGTTGTACCGAAGTTGTGATCTCGTGGCTGCATGCACTGTAGGCAGCAGAGACGTTCATATCCCGGCTGCAACTCATAAACCAGAAGAAGTATAAGAGAAGTATATAACTCTATCTGTCCCAGCAGAGTTGATACGTTTAAATGAGTACAAAGATTAAGGAATATTGTTAACTTCAAGGCAATAGAGTAAAATAGGCATATAAGATAGAAGTAACTTTTCTGAATGCGAAGGGAAATAGAGGTGAACGAGATAAAGTTGGTGCGAAAAGGTTCTAGAAGGAAACACATCAGTTTTACTAGGACAACCCAAATGGAACACGTATCAAGTTTGCTAGGACGGAAAGAGTACAAAACAAATAAGAGTATTTACTTCTCTCAGAAACAATCCTAGAGCTGACAGCCATGGTGTGGCTAAGTTTCAACCAGAAAACAGCTTAAGTTCTTTGAAATATCTGATACGATACGAACCTTTTTCCACTTGGCGATTAAGTTGCGATCTCCATATCCTTGATCTAAGCAGAATTCATATAGCTCTTGAGATATTTCCTTTCTTTTATGGTAAAGATCAAAGACATAACGGCTCTTTTGATGTGCAATTTTGAAAATAGGCCACAATGCTTCACACTTCCTCTTGCCATCATGCGGATCAGTTTCAGCTGCCATATAATGTGAACATAAGGAAAAGGAACAGCTACTCTACCACAGAACAAACTTAAAGCCGAAAATGGAAGGGAGAATTAAATTTTGGTAATCAAAGAATGGAACAACCTTCTCGCATTTTAGCATCCAGCTCCCTTAAAGTAGGCTCAATCAACTCCCATCCATCAGGATACTTGACCCGATTAGTACGTACCTTGGGCATTTCCTGGAACTACAGGTCAGAAAACGCAAGCGAATTAATTAAGAAGGCTATAGAAAGACTAGTTAAAAAAAAATCAATCAGATACAACAAAACCATAGAAACCATCATGCATATATACGTGATACTATGCTGTGACATTAAAATGTGCTACTAGGGAAACATAATGCTGCACTTTCGACCATCACGATAGCTGCTAGCCTCTAGTAATTCTTTATCACAGGTTACACAAGTCAAACTTCAAACACAAATGTTATGCAAAAGTGTAATTACTTGTATATGATTCTGTCATTGCTATGTCTAGAACGAAGTCTAAGAAATATACCAAGTCTAAAGTACAGATTAACACAGAATCTTTTGTTACTTTCATATAGCAAAAGTAGCTCTGAATCAGAACATCTTGTCTGTAAATAGAGTACAAAATTCAGTGAGCTAATATCACAAGGAAACCCAAATTAACCATCAGAACTACTCAAATCGACCAGATGCAGGAATCGAAGCTAGCCATTTCAATGTTCAAGAAAAATGCATTTAACAAATGAAGGCATGGCATAGGAATACACTTCACAGTCCATGAAAAACATAAGATTTCGTTCACATTCTTCTCCTAAGTCTTATTGATTGAGTCACACCAGTTCTCCTCCTCCCATGTCTAGACGTGAACATAACCTAAAATTACTGAAAGAACTTTCTAACCAAACTTCTGAAAATTTCCAACAACATATTATCTGCTTAATCATGAAATCCCCATCTTAACTTCTTTCAATAAATAGATAAAGAGAAGAAACAAATGCAAATGAATATAAACCAATTAATCTTCTTTCAATACAAATCAGTGATAAACCCTAAACCCAGAAATAGTTAAAAGTCTAATTGTTTCATCTTGATCCAAGTACTCGAGAACCCATATCAAAAGGAGAAAGCTAGGAGCGTCTCGGAAACAAAAGGAAATGGAAAAAGGAACACGCAAACAAGAGCGAAATAGAGCGGCTGACCTCGGAAGGAAAATAATTTTCGTACCAGTTGCTTCACCGTCGTTCCAGTGACAGGGATTCGGTGATTGGTTTCAGTTTTTAAAACTTCAGTGCTGGACGAGTGTAGGCCGAAGTGCTTCAGAACAGAACTATGAGTGTGTTCGACCAAAGAATAAATTAGCAAAAATGTAGCATCTATTTGAAACTGAGATGAAAGAGAATAAGAGAGATTTGAGAGGAAATTTTAAAAAAAGTGTTAGTTTTTTGTAAAAATGGATGGGTAGAACACACTTTATATCTCGGGGGTAATGGTTGTTATCACTAGTTTTGTCTCGATAATATTTTGTCACTAATTTTCTTTTTGGGTCAAATTATCATTGATGTTTAAGAAATGAGGTAAATTTGTCACTATTATTAAATAGTTTGACAGATTCCGTTAATTTTCTTGGATTCATATTTTATTTTCATCTTAAAGTTTCTAAACCTAACAAATTAATCCTTAAACTTTATACGTCTACAATTTGACACCTCATTTCCCCATCAGTAGCACCCTATAGCACCGCCTCTCTGTCGTTGCACCAATGTCCCTCTGTTATTGCACCACCGCCCCTCTGTCATTGCACCACTAGATGTTTTGGTGGTCGTTTCACGTCTTCACTATCAGGCCCTGTTCTGCGAGGGTTTAATTGGCCTTGGTGTGCATCCGTTTGTCCCTCTGGCGACTGGTGGGTGCCATCACTAGATGTTTTGCGCGAAGCTCCGCTGCCGGCAGCAATCTCGACTCTGGCGGGCGTTAAGTTCCTGTTTTGGTGCAAGTCACGAGGCCACTGCTTTCTCACGGTTGTCGGAACATTCCCTTATTGGACTGGTTTTTGCAGTTTTTGGAGTGGTGCCTTTAGCCTTGATTTGCCAGTGGCATTGCTTTTGTCAAAGTGGAGGATGACAATTGTGTGCTCCGTTGGTTGGAAATTGGGATATTTTTTCTTAATAAGGTTGATCTCGTCTCTCGATGGTGCTGGTATGGGATGAGGATGACTGCGGGCTCGGGTTAGCCCTTCTGAGAATGAGCAGGAGGAGTTAGAGTTGGTAACGGCAGAGATAAGCGATAACTCTCCCTGTTTGGATTAGTGAGGGGATTGGCTCCAAGTGGTTGGGATTCTAGGTCCGATCCCATCACTCGTATCCTCTTCTAGATTTGGGATTGTCAATGGACAAGAATGTTACTTAGTTGGTTTGAGATGCGATCTATGCAGTTGTGGTTTGGTGTTTGGATGTTCTTTCTGAATTTTCTTGCAGGGAACATGCTCTCTTTGACCCGCTTGGCGTGGTTTTGGTGGAGGAGAACGGTAGTATTGAGCGGTTTTGCGTATACTGCGGATGGATCCTTGATTCAAGCCTTATGATATTTTTAAAGGACTTGTGAACAACAACTCCACGTGATGATTCTTATCCCTTATTAATTTTATCATTTTATCATCCTGATGATCTTGCTATCTTGTTCATTTTATTTGCTTATTTTATTCTAGATTCTTTATCTCCTTAGCTTTAAGTTTTAGGAACCTTTGCTCATTTTATCTCTAGAGCAGAGTTAGTTCTTGGAGTGAATGAATAGTAACTAGTTTTCTTTCCCATCCGCGCTCCACGACGGGGATAATGAAAAAAATTAAAGTGATTAATGGAAATATTCAAAATTCAAATTTTTTTTTTTCTATGAACATAACAAAAAATTCGTTGGTAAATCTTATCACGAGTTTTTCATGTGGTAATTGGAATAATAGGACAATATTATATTTAATAAAAAAAATTAGGGATCAATGTGCAAAAACCATAAAAAAGGAGTACATGTAAGTATAATAAAAATAATAATAATAATAAAAACCACAAACACGCTCTACGGCGGAATAATTAAAAAAATAAATCAAAGTGATGAATGAAAATTTTCAAAACTTCGAACATATATTCTTCTATGAGTCGAGTGAAAAATTCGTTGATAATATATTAAATTAAAAAATATTTAAGAATGAAGGTGTAAAAACCATTAAAAAAATGGGTAAATGTGAACATAATAATAAAAATATATATATATATATACAGAAAACGACAAAATCGTGTCACTGTTCATAACGTCGACATATGTAAATATGTATAATTCCTTCTAAAAAAAGAAGAAGATCAACCTCTCTTTTGTAAGGATTTTTTTTTTTTTTGTCTGAGAAATAGAACCATTAGCAGATGATCATTTTAACGTTAGGATGCTCCAGTTACACTTGTACTACATCTCATCGAAAATAAGCAGAAAATATTCCACGTTGACATATAAAACACAGACTCTGGAGGCCCACCACTGAATCTATCATCTTACATACACATACATCTTATCTCCAAATTCCAACGCCTGAATGCAGTTATACAAAACACATACAACCAGGAAGTAGGATTGTTAATTTCCTCTCCAATGGCGGCCTGTTCTCTGCAAAACCCCCCAGGCATAGCCACTCCCATCCATTTGGAGAACAAGCCCCTTGGTACTTATGGTCAGTTCCTCAGCTTCACCAGGTCCACCCGCTTCCTGGGTGCTCCAAAGCTCAGGTTTTTTCACTTTGGAGCTCACGCTTCGGGTATATCATAGATGTATTCTGTCTGATTTTTGTTCTTCTTTCAGTTTTATTACCAGGCTGCAATATCATAGCATATAGTATCTGAAGAATTTAATTGTGTTTTACTGAAACATAGATAAATCATCATCATCATCAGCACCTTAATCGATCGGTGGCATGAAGTTTATAATGACAATTAATTAATTGTAAAACATTAGTGAACACTATAAATTCACCCACAAGCATAATGACAAAGTTTTGCGCCGAATGCCCTTCCTGTCACAACCTTCTTTCGAAGGAATAATGAGATGAAATTTTAAACCGTATCATCATATATTTTTCCACCTTCATAGAAAATATCATGAGACGATGATGAGTTGAGATAATTGCTCTAGTCATGTCCCATTCCAAGATTGATATTGTAAAATCAATATGTACATCATGGAACATGACATATCAAACATAGATAAATACTACTATATGTTTAAAAGTAGTAATTACAAAAGAAATCTTCGCATATATGCAAAAAAAATTAACTTAAGTTGAACTTAAGCCATTGCTTATGCCTAAATCATCATACTTGAAATGTACAAGAAATGTCATACAATGAAGAACATTAAAAATTACATGTGAGGGCAGATTAGTCATGAAATGTTCCATTTAAGTCCATTTTGTGTATTCTATTCAATTGGGTGTAGCTCTGGGATATGGGTTGATCCATGGTTGTCCTTGTCTCTGATCTTATCAGAAGTCAGTTCACTTCTTATATGGTAGACAATTGGTTGCTAGATATGGAGTATATGTTTCTTTTGACCAACATTTTTGTTATGGTAGCTGGTATGAGAAGAATGTCTCTTTTGACCAACAAAAAAGCCTTTTTTTTTTAACATCACTCTTAATTTCCCATGCATGAAAAGTAGATCAATATTGTTCCTTCACTCTCTAAGTGTGTTTAGCATCTCATTCCTGGAATTCTCTATGTCAACTGAGTGCAGCAAAGATGGCATTGGAAACAACTGAGACGGTATCCAGTAAAACTGATTCGAAGGCACATGATGTTGCATTTGTTGCCGGTGCCACTGGCAAAGTTGGTTCTCGAACTGTGAGGTCATAGGTTTCCAAAACTTATCATCTCTTTTAGTCTCTTGTCCTTCTTTCTGTGGGTGGTGGGATGAACTTTTGTTGTAACTGTTTACTGGACATCACTTCTTCAGGGAGCTCTTAAAACTTGGTTTTGGAGTCAGAGCCGGGGTCCGAAGTGCTCAGAAAGCAGGAACTCTAATCCAGGTTAGCTTATTTCTCAACCTCTACGACTACCATTTCGTTGGAAGTAATCTTAACAATATGATTACTGCAGAGTGTCAAGGAGATGAAGTTGGATGGTGAAGATAAACGTAAGACATTATAACGCATAGACTCCTATGAACATTGTCTAAATTCAAGAGTTTCCTTTTTGCACACCTAATTCTTGTGGACAATTATGCTTCAATTGCCGGTAACACGCAGTATTTGGTCTTTAGACCAGCTGTAGAAAAGCTTGAAATCGTCGAATGCGATTTGGAACAACCAGACACAATCAGACCAGCATTAGGAACTGCATCAGTGGTTATATGTTGTATTGGAGCCAGTGAGAAGGAGATATTTGATATTACTGGTCCTTATCGAATTGATTACCAGGCCACGAAGAACCTAGTTGATGCTGGTAACTGATACTGTATAGAATTGTTTACATGCTCTTTTTTCTTCATTTTTTTTGTTGTGGTTTTGATTTCTTTTCTCCTAAGACATTTTATTTCATTCCTTATTTGCAGCAACTAAGGCAAAGGTAGACCACTTTATCTTGGTTTCATCTTTGGGCACAAAGAAAGTGGGATTTCCAGCAGCTATTTTAAAGTATGTTTCCTCCAGTTCTTTCATTTGCAACCACATTTTCCAGATTTATCGTGCAATTGTTACAGCATCTCCAACAGGTTCCCTAAAAGTTTCTTCAAAATGGGAAAGCAAAAACCATATTCACAAAAAAAAAATTGTTCCAACTCCAACAGCTTCCCTATTTTAAAGAATCATGCATTTATTACAACAGTAAATTATTCTATATCTTTGATTAGTAATTAATAAATTATTTGGATAAAGAAGAGATGTTTAAACCAATGACAAGCAACCTCATAGAGAGGAAAGAGGAGAGAGGTTTAAAAAAGTAGATTTGGAGAAGCTCCAAAATTTGGAGAATTTACAAATTTGGGAAAGACTCCCTATTTTTTCCCCACCTTCCTTATTTTGGAGAGTGAGATTGGGAAGCTGTTGACCAAAAAACGCTCAAAATTCTCCAAAAATGAGCATATAAAAAAAAATTGGAGAAGCCGTTGGAGATACTCTTAATAGACTGAATCAAGTTTACTGGTTGTTTGTTTCTGTTTTCCCTTTCCCTGTTCAGTTTGTTCTGGGGAGTTTTATGTTGGAAGAGGAAAGCAGAAGAAGCATTGATAGCCAGTGGGATTCCTTACACTGTAAGACTTTCAGAAGTGGTCCTGCATTTGTTCTCAAGTGTCCAAATTCTTGTTTGGTCGAATTAGCCATCTTATCCTTGTAGTACTTATTCAGATAGTCAGACCCGGAGGGATGGAGCGTCCTACTGATACTTACAAGTTAACTCATAACATCATTCTTTCTCCTGAAGATACTTGGTTTGGTGGTAATGTGTCAAATCTTCAGGTAAAGAAACTCGCTTTTTTTCTAGGCAAGCGGTTCGTTGTACGAAAAGATCAAGTATGGTTATACATTGCAGGTGGCTGAACTCATGGCATGCATGGCCAGAAACCGGAGGCTTTCTTTCTGTAAGGTGGTGGAAGTCATTGCAGAAACAACCGCGCCATTGACTCCAATGGAGGAGCTTCTGTCAAAGATACCATCGCAACGTTCTCTACCTGCTGATGTTGTCATACAGGAGGCAAAGGTTGTTGATGTTCCAGAACAACCCGATTCGGTATATCCTAGGAGTGTCTCCACTGAGGAGCCCCCTACTGCAGGAGCAAAGGCAACAGGAACACAGCCACTGTCTCCTTATACTGTGTAAGCATATCGACTACCGATCAAAATTAACCCTATGGTCTCTCTTTCTTTTTGATCACTTAAGGGACCCGTTAAATTCATGGATCAATGAAAAATAGAATTAAGATTACATGAATCATTCCTCATTTTCCAACTAAGTGGAAACAAGAATATGGTGTGCTTCTAGCAGTACAAATACCTGCTAAGATATTGTTATTCCAGTTGACTTACTATAGCACACTAGCTTAATGTCTATCCCTTTCCTTCTAGACATACTGAAAGTCTTAACCACGAATAATGGAGCAATGGATATGAAACCGCTTCAACACTTGAAGTTTCATTTATCTGATAAGCTATAACTGGTAGATTGCAATTGCAATAGAAGGGAAGCTAAATACTCTGGTCTACAGTATTATTTGTTGCAAGCATCTCATTTTCTGATCCTTGCTCACAACATACTCTCTCCGTCCCTTTTTAGATGCACCATTTTGACCGACACATAGATTAAGAATGTGTGTTGACTTGAGGGTAAAGAAGTAAAATTTGTATATAATGCAAAACTAATTTTTCTGAGTGAAAAAAGAAAGTAGGAGTAACAAAGTAAAATTGGTGCAAAAAACTTTCCATATAAGAAAATGTAGCAAGTTTTTTGGGACAACCTAAAAAGGAAATTATAGTAACTTTTAAGGAACGGAGGGAGTATATGCTTAGCTAGATGATCATCCAAAAAGATCACAAACATTAAAGATAGTATCGTACTACTTCACTACACATGTTAACTCCAAATAATCTTAAATCGAAACAAACACCGTATGATGCACAGGTCGCTAATCCTAATATTTATCTCCATACTCATCACTCTAGTTATCCGATCTGTCAGATTACAAGTATAATCGTCAATGAAAACCAGGAAGCTTTATATAGTGATGGTTTGCGTTTTCAGCTATGAAGACGTGAAGCCTTCTAGCTCTCCTGGGCAGTTGCCAATAGATCCCGAAGTTGCAGCTGTCGATGTGTCAACCGAAGGCAACAATGGACCAGTTGTGGTGACTCCAAAGACTGAAAATGTGTCTTCCCAGATTACAACTCCCCATTCACCTTACATGGCGTAAGTTTATAATACCTTCCAAGTTCATTTGTTTTCTCTAGGTTTCCTGCTTATCCCATGTTTCTTTTCGTTTTCCATCTTATAAAGAATCTCATAATTAGTAACATAGAATGTCTAGATCAGTTCTATACATGAAAAGAAACATAAAAGTGCTAGCTGGAAATTCCCTCTTGACTCTGTTTGGTTATACATGCAACTTTTCCAGTAATACTCCCTCCGTCCTTTTTTAGATGCACCATTTTGACCGGCAAATGTTTGTTGACTTGCAAGTAAAGAGGTAAAGTGAATATAAGATAAAAATAGCTTTTCTTAGTAGAAGTAGAAAGTAGGGATAACAAAGTAAAATTGATGTAATTCTTTTTTCATAAAAGGAAACGTAGCAAGTTTTTTGGGATAACCGAAAAATTAATTTGTAGCAACTTTTATGGGACGGAGAGAATGTTTTTTTTTTGGGAGACTATCAACACTACCAGTATCCTTGTGACATACTGTATTAGTTTAAGGAAAGAGCTTACAAACTGAAAAATATGTTGTTCATTTGTAGGCTCTACAATCATAGCATCATCACATTCATTATACACTGAACTCAATTTTTTCTTCTATTTTTTTCAAACAAACGAGAAGCAACAGAATCGCTTTTTCAACTGGCATGTAATGTAAAGGGGCCTCATTCAGTTTAAAACATTGCTGCATTAATGCCAAACAATTAACGAATGTAAATGTTATGTGTCTGGATCTGTTTAACTTAATGTAAACCATTATATTTTCAGGTATGAGGACCTTAAGCCGCCATCATCACCAACTCCTACCGCCCCCAAAAGACCTACCACGGACATTGAATCCAAAGGTCCTTCCACATTTGCAAACAGCACAGCTCAAGCCGTAACAGTCAATGAATCAAGTACCACAGAACATGATAGTAGTGGATCGAGGCGCAAACCACTGTCACCTTTTACAATGTGAGCTCTACTAGTGGTGTTCTTACAAGGTTTCTTATGAAAAGCTATACTTGGTAAGTTTTTGTTTGGTATAAAATCGTGGTTTCGGTTTTGTTTACGAAATTTGCAGGTACGAGGATCTGAAGCCTCCAGCTTCACCAATTCCATCCCAAGGAAAATGTAAGTAATAAGCCACGAAGAGGGCTAAGAGTTAAGGTGACCCTCAATCACTACTCACTTTTGTAAATGGATGAGGCAAGAAAATGCTTATTTGATTGAGAAGATTTCTGTATTATATTGCAATGGAGTGAGAAGCGCAATGTATTGTTTGCATTAGTTACAATACTTAACAGTCTGGAAAAGCATCCTCCACTTTGATAGCAAGCGGGCACGGTCTGTTCAAATTAGTTCATGTTGATGAAACATGATGAATTTGAGCGTGAACACAAGGTTTGTGCGACTTTGATGGCATATGTAAATGGTTAGTGATGGTTGTGGCGATATTCTCGAGATCCTAAGCAATGCCATTCAAGAAGAGGCGTGGATGTAGGAAATAAAAAAATAGGGTGTGATTTGCATAAATTGAAAACTTAAGGAAAATGTGTGAATTTTATTAGTGGCCAAAGTTGAATGGTTGAATTAGGGTTGTAAACAAATCGATCCAAGCCCGAACATCATTAATTCGAGCTCGAGTTCAAGTTCGTGAGAGTCAGCTCCAGTTCGGATTCGTTCGAGTCGTGCTCGGAAAAAAAAAAAGAAACGGTTTAAGCTTGCTCGATAGTTCAAGGGCTTGAAAACCTTAAATACTTAATTAATTAATATAGACAAACTAAAGACTAAGTTGTAAATTATATCTTCTTTATTGGGTCCGTGACTTGTGAAACTCAACTCGTTTAAGGTGGTTTGATTGTTCGAGGTTAAACTGGCTCACAAATGACTCAATTCGCTTTAAATATCCTTAGCTTAAATTGATTCTCGAGTTGATTGGAGCTAAACCTTAAAGGTTCGAGCTCGACTCATCATATTATTCGACAATTAGGCTTCTAGGTTGGTCTTGCAGCATTTTTTGGTCACATTACTCCCCCAAAACTCTCCCTCATTGGCCAACAAACTCCAAGGACACTTTCACATGTCAATTTGCCTTAATTTCATTAATTAGATATGCTGTTTAGGTGGAATTTGGAGTATTTTCTTCAACTTTCTGTAAGTACTCTACAACAATCCATCTCTATGTTTAGCTCTAGTCCTTGCTAGGTTTTTTGTGCTAATTTCCTATCTCTCATTCTATTGCACGAATTTGGGTTGATTTATGGATGATTGAAGAATCCTACATTTCTAAATTTCTATTTGTCTCTATTACTCTCATTTTGCTTGTATGCTCATGGTGATAATGAGAAACGTGATTAGTATGAGTTTGGAGTAGTTCTTCATCTCCTTGATTATTTAGGTAGTTGTATGATTGTTAGATGATCTAAATGTGTTGGGTTGATGATTATGAATGATGCGTAATATTTTCTTGAGTTTAAAGAACGTGTAAATGGAGGTGGAAGCCTAGTTCCTCCTTAACACTCACCAATATTTGATGAAATGCTTGAGTGAACATACTTACAATGGAAAAATGGTTAGGTATTCTAAGATTACTTGAGTAAGGTAATCTAGAGTATTAGAAGACTATATTTAGGCATTCTAAAAGCTTCCATGAATGATGCAAGTGAAAAAAAATTCTATTTGTTCATTCACGGTGAGGATAACTCTAGTTTAATAGATTAGAGTTTGAAATTTATCAAATCTCCTCCATCATTATATTAATCTCAACTAAACATGTTCTCTAACATCATCAACCCTAAACAACCTAAGGGGCCTCTAGTTATTGAAATTTACCAAAAAATCATTTACATTGCATACCAATAGTCTAGCTTGGTCTGATTTACAAGTAGTCTAGCTTGGTCTGATTTCTCATCTTAATTACTTGCTACCATTTAGATTAATTTAACTTAAAATTGCTCTTGAAACAAATCACTCATCTCAATTAAATTCCAACAATTCAAATTCAAAATACCAAAAATATTACATTTAGTTAAATTCCATTAATTATCACAATAATCTATAGGGTTCGATCCCACTTTTTCTATTACAATTGCACACCTCACGTCAAAGGTCAAATGTAGAATGGATTTTATTTTTTTGATAAAGAAGATATAGAAGGGATTTTATTACTTGATATTGTGTTTAACAGTATATCATGTTCCATGATGTACATGTTGATTTTAGAATATTAATCTTGAAATAAGACATAACTAGAGCAATTATCTCAACTTATCACCGTCTCATGATATTTTTCATGAATGTGAAAAAACTTATGATGATATGGTTTGAAATTTCACCTTATTATTAATTCGAAAGAAGGTTGCGACGAGAAATACACCCGGTATAAAACTTTCCCATTATGCTTCTGCGTGAATTTATAGTGTTGACTAATTTTTGATAATTAATTATCACTACAAATTTCATGCCAGGAGTCCCAATGTAGTCAGGATTAAGGTGTTGATGATAATGATATTGCGCTTAACTGAAGAAAATGACAACTATTTAACCCAAGAGTTGTGAAATGATAAAAGTAGGCACCATTCTTATATAAATTGCTTCATGAACTCCTCGGCTACCAGCCTTCCTCTCGTGTTAACCAATAGTTTTAATTCGCATATCTCTTGGTGGATGTCCTGCAGCACAATTATGAATTAAGTCAAATATGAGAATAGTATATCTGATGATATTTTGGTTGTGAAATATGATCAACAATCGAATTTTAGAGTGGACCTCCATGAATTGTAATATAAAATCAATGAGACTTTGCTTTTGCATCTCCTCGCAGTGCAAGTTGGTGATTAGAAAACTGATGTCATAACCCTGCTTGATTAATTAATTAATTAACAACGCAAATGATGTGAGTGGCACTTGTGGATGTTTGTAAGACATAAGGGGTTAAATATCAATTTCTTGTAAATTGTAGGATATGAAGCTACATTTTACATTTATCTACAACTGGTTTTCAATGTTAATCTAAAGATTTGAGTATATATACCTGGATTGGCTTTCTTCTCATAACTTGAAATGCTTCTGCCCTCATTGATAAAAATCTGAGGAACTTTTTAGTAATTATGTTTTCAAGTTCATCGGTTTGCTTAACCTGTAAAAAATGTATATGAAAAAATCGCATATGATTTTAGTATGAATACAAATAGAAAACAGTTAATTTCATTTATTGGTTGTTGAAATTTTACCGGAAAATAGATCACTTTGTCACTAATATTTAGGAGTTCGTAACTTTTTACCACTAAATTTTTTTAGGAGTTAAATTGTCATTAATAATTGAAAAACGGGATAAATTTGTCACTGTCGTTAAATAGTTTGACGGATTCCGTAATTTTTTTTTTGGTTAATGTTCAATTTTCACCTTAAAGTTTCTAACATGATTCATTAATTCTTAAACTTTAGACTTCTACATTTTGACCACTCCTTCCCCTACAGTAGCACACTACAACACCGACCATCCACCACTACACCATTGCCCATTCGTTGTTGCATCACCGTCTATTTTGTTGATGCATCTTAGGCCAATTAATAAAAAGTATTTTGTTTAATCAAAACATATTTGATTTTTTACGTAATTTTTATATTACAGTTTTGCGTGCATTTTATTTTTTTATTATAAGATATACAATAAATTAAAAAAAAATTATTTAATAAAAAATGAAAAAATAATTAATTAATTGAATGACAATGTAATAACAGATGATGTCATAGTGCAGAGATAGAGGGTGCAAGGACATGCTAAAGTTGTATTTTATTACACTTGTTGTAGTGCAAAACATTTCATGCTAAGGTTGTATTTTATTACACTTGTTTTGGGGTGTTTGTTTTGGTGCAATAACATTTCATGCTAAGGTTGTATTTTATTACACTTGTTGTAGTATTTTATTACTAATAAACAAACATTTTATTAAAAATAGTTTTTACCAAAAAACATAGAAAAATTAAAGTTAAATTTGTATCTAATTTCAACTGCTAAAAATTTAAGCGACAAAGATAATATTAATCATTCACGTAGAATAATGCTTTATGAAATGGTATTACATTTTTACAATGTAATTGAATTCTTAGTAACCTAAAAGTAAACAAAACTTAAATTTTTGATAGTATTAGACTCCATAATAAAGGTATCAATCTTAAAGGGTAGGAATCAGGATTGTCCAAAATAGAACCGGTTCATTTTAATTTAATTTAATACATATATATATGTGTGTGTGAGAGAGAGAACTAAAAGGTCTGGAACGGGGATATAGTTACCTTGAGACTGATCCGTAATGAATTGATTGATGTTTCTATTAAGCACCTTTCGTCCTCATTTCGTGATATCACAACCTGTGAAAAAACAAAGTTTAGCTTTCAATCAATATATATATGTTGGTTTTTTTTAAAAAATAAAAAAAACGATCAATTTATTAATTTATTAATGATTAAATAAAAATACAATTGAAAACCAGTTAACAATGAACCAGCCAAACCAAACACTAAACAAACAAAAACAACAATATGGAAAGACACAGAAACATAATAAAACAAAAGAAAATTGCCGAAAAGCGCAAGACAACAACATCTACAGTCAGCTCAAGCATTGTAACCTCCGAGAATGTCCATATAAAGGTTGATAAAGTACATAACATGTTACCACGAAGTAATATAGATCCTCAATCTCGCCTAAAACACACCCAAACAGCTCTAGTGAAGCTAAATGTCGTCTCGCTGCGACTGTGCTATCGAAGGGGCCACACATCCGTAAGCAGAATAGTACTAGCAAAAGCCAAGAGCATGTCAACAAAAACCAAAACAAAGACCCGAAAACAAAACAAAAAGGGGTCCAAAATAAGGAAAACTGAGTAAGCCAAGTTGGCCCTGAACCCAACTTACTCCCAGACGAAGGACTCATGGCGATGGGTAGTGCAGGGGAACACCCCACCCCACTAGACTACAACCCACCACAACCACCATGACAGCAGACAATCAAGGCTTCTTTTGTGCTTTTCCAACTCTCAAACCAAACATTGGCCCTTCACAAGAACCACACCACTTCAAACTATGCAAGATCTCCCTGAAATTAGAGCCCTTTGGTTTCTTCCGAACTCCATTAATCTTCACCACGTAGAACTTGCTGCCCGACCAACAAGATTCTTCGAGAAGAGGCCATTGACAAAACACCGATCCAACTCCAACCTCTCCACTAAAACATCTTAGTGAGGGCTGCGAGGTGGTCTGCAAACGAAGCGAGCCTTGGAATCCAACATGTCACCACCGTCCCGCACCCCGGTGCTACGGAAGCTTTTGGTGTGAAAAAGAAGGACGGTCAGATGGGAGCGGCGGCGGCGATCGACGTCGTTGCTAGACTATTCTAAGTTGTGGCGAACCCAAAACCCGGTCTTGTAAAAACGTTTCTTAGGTTATCTATTCTAACGCGTTTGATAGGTTTTAAGGCGTTCCTAACCAACCTTAAACTTGCATCCGGAAACACGTTAGTAGTTTTACGATAAATCGCGCATAAGAAGGATATAAGTTGAGCTCCGCTCAACACAAATACATCGGCGAGGAGGCCCGTCCACTTCGTTGGGCGAGATCTCCCCGATAAAATACTAATACAATCCATAATAATGTCTAAACTAAATATGCATGTTTTACTACTACAGAACCAAGCCTAGCCAATGTTTCTAATACGTACTGAGTCGGGTAGTCGGGATCAACAACTGACTATCACGTCAAAGTATTTCCGCTGCTGCTAAACATAACCAGGAAAGTTAAACCGTTACTCAAACAATATCGTGCTCACCCAGTATTCAATTACCACTATAACATCTCAATCGAAACTGCCCCACTAATCAAAACGTAACAACTATCATGGAGTGCCCGCATACCTCTGGTAATCAATAAAAACAACTATGCCTTAGCGGACTTACTCCGCAGACCTCTTTCCAGGGTCTCCTGAAAATATATCGATATAGTGAGGGTGAGTCCTCGAGAGGTACCCAGTAAGAGGTTAGGTAAGGATGACGTAATTTAAAAACATTTCCCTGCATAAAAG
>JBBYHH010000788.1:5027-15671 GCA_038382905.1 Daphne laureola | reverse complement strand
ATGTTTTCTTTTAGCACAATTGTTGAATGTAATATTTTCTTAATTGCATTCTATACAAAAATCAATGAGAAGATAGAAATCATATTTTCTTCAAATGCTCGTACTCTGCTACTGTTATCAGAGAAGCTCTCCAACTAATCAAACTAAAGTACCCCTCACTCGAGTGGAATCTCTTATATAGCTGGATGCATAAAGTTGCAAGAGGACCTTGAAAACGAAGATCCGCCGCAGCCTATTAGCATCATTGGTTTATGTTATTTGGCAGGAGAGAAACTTCAGAAGATTTCAAAAAAAGTTCAGAGATCCAGCCAAAGTCATAGAAGAAGCTGTTCAGATTGTTCAAAGACGTAACAACATCAACTTAACTGATATTTTCGCATCATGACTTGTAGTTACTTAGTATCTGAATCCTCCCGAGGATTAGATACTCCACACGTACATTTTACATAGCCTGTAGGTTGTGTAGTCTCTAGATTAGTCATTTATTTAAGTTGGCTCCTTTTGTAAAACCCTTGCAGTTTATCCTTTCGCTTGTAAGGTCATTTTGTTTCGTCCTCTGGGCTTTTCTGGCAAAGTCTCAGACATATCTTTGTAAGTTCCGCTTGACTATTTCTATCAATAAATAAAATGACACAGAGCGGTGTGCTCCCCATTTTTTCTTAAAAAAAAAAAGGAAAAAAATATTTTCTTAATTGTAAAATTAATGGTTTTGTCTGATGATTGCAGTGCTAAATGTCTAACAAATTGGATGTTTTGGTTGAAGACTCATACATATCTTAATAATTTTCATATATTGTGAGAAGAATTTTCTCATAGGTTATTTCATGTAGGACAAGCCAACACACCACATTACACTACACTTTCAGACAAACATTGAAAAATAATAGACAGTCTTATAAAAAGAAATGAGGACAATTTGTTTACAGATTTTAGATAATATATAGGACACTAAAGACAATATATAAGTACTAGATTTATTGCATGAAGAAAAAAAAATCATCCGTAAAAAACAAAGAAGAACAATACGGCGAGAAAAAAAAGTCTCATAAAAAATAAGAACTAGAAAAACTAAAGAAGAACTCTCATTAAAGAAGAAAAACTACAGAAACAGAATTGTAATTATCAATTTAAGGAAATTACAAAATCATAATAAATGCATGTAACATTTTTGAAAGATTTGTAGGGAAGTGAAAAAAGGAAAGAAATATAAATAGAATCAATTAATATTTTTTTGGATTTATTATAATAATTAACTTTAAGAAAACACTAAGAGCATCTATAACAATGCTAGCTATAAGACTCATAAGTCAAATATAGCTAGTAAAAATAGAAAAAAATGAAAAAATTCTAATCCAACAATGCTAGCTATTACACTAACCATAATAGTTTTTGCTATCATGCTTTCCAAATTTAGAAGTGAAAAGAGAAAATGCTAAATTCACTAGCTAAAATAGTTAATGGCTAGTATTGGTGTGGTGAGAATATTAAAGTTACTAACTAAAATAACTTTTTTTTATCATTTTTGCTATAATTTAACTTAAAATTAGCTAGCATTGTTGTAGATGTTCTAACACCTTTGGTGATTCTCTTAAAGGCAAAGTGTGCCTAGGCACAAACCGGAATCCCCTTCCTATTTAAGTCCAGTAGTCTAGTTTCATTAAACACATCCAAAGACTCATTAAACATATCCAATTACTGATTAAACACATCCAAAAAACATTCATTAAACACATAACAAATATCAAAAATTAATGTACAATCACATTCAAAATAAACTCCATTGGCTACCTACATCATCCATCCAAATAACTAACATCCAGAAACTGCCAACCTACCTCATCCATCCAAGTATTATCCTTACTTACATCAACCATCTAAATATTCAGAATTACATCCATAATCACATCCATAATTAATTGACAATCCACTAATCATAGAGTTGTGGAATAAACTCCTTCTCCTTCCTCTATGTATTGGTTGCAATTTTGAGAGTCTTTTACTTTGACACTGGACAAATGCACTAAAAGCTGGAAAGTTGTGGTGTGTTGGCTTGTCATACATGAGATAACCTTTAAGGAAATTCTTCTCACAATATATGAAAATTATTAGGATATGTATGAGTCTTCAAGCAACACACCACAACTTCCGGTGCATGAGAAGAATTTACATTATGACTTCATTGAATATGAAGATGCAATAATTCATTCATTGCAATCCACTACTCTTCTGATTCAATTCAATTCAATTCAGAAGCAAGAAGATCCAAGAATTCATCCATTACAATCCATTGTTAGAATAATCCATTCATCCATCTTTATAATCACCAATTCAAGCTACATTACAGTAATACCAAAAGAAGAAAACCCAAGATAAAACAATAGCAATCTTCAATCTCCTACTTTCACTTCTAAGCTTAACCACATCTAGATCCTTAACTTGTTTCATCCTCTGCCCAGGTCCACCCTCTCCACATGTGTTACTCCTTGCCATTTTCTGACCTTCACGAGCTACACCATTCTTCAACAACCCATATAGAATTGCCTTCAAACGTGGAGGTGTTGGTTCATCATTCCACACTTGAAATTCGCAAAAACTAGAACCCTGTATCGAAACTCAAAAATACTATGACCAACGCCACTTTAAGGGAGAGAAAGTGTCACCACCATCCAGTTCCCAGCGCGGCGGAAGTGGTGGAGTTGGGTCGGATGACGGTGGCGACGGTCTTCCGGAATGGCGGTTTACTAAATATAGTGAACCCGAACCCGGTCCTTTAAAATTTTTATCTAAGTTTTGTTTTCTAACGCGTTATTCAGTATTAAGGCATTCAAACCAAGTCCTAATCCTGCATCCGAAAACACGTTAGTGATTTTATGGAAAATCGCGATGATAAAGACACTTAGAAGATACAATAACAGGGAATCCTGTCCACTTCGTTGGACGTAAATTCTCCGACAAAATAATACAAACAAGTACTTATACAATAATCTCTAACTAAATGTGCATGCAACTACAGAGCCCAAATGTTCGCCATTAGCTATAATACGTACTGAGCTGGAAGAGTCGGGATGAACTACCGAAAAATCTTCCAAACACCGCTGTAACTGCTACAACACAAATAGTGAAGTTAAACCATTAGTCAAACATAAGTGTGCTCAACAAATACTCAAACGAATATCTCTATCGAGACTACCCCCGACAGAAATCTGAAACCACTAACGAGTAGCGGTAATATACCTTCGGCACAAAAGTATCAGAAGGGCCGAGCGGTATCTACTCCGCAGGCCTCTTACCGGGGTTGCCTGAAATGATAATATAATGGGGGGTGAGTCCTCGAGAGGTACTCAGTAAGAAGATCACGGGTTTTCTTTTGAAAACACCTGCATAAAAGGGTTAGCGTGCCATGATCTAACATTTAATTCAACCTAGATATCACATGCACAATGGTATGCAGAAATGATATGATATGCAATACGAAAGTCCCGTCGAACCATAATCAGAATTCTATGAACACACGGAATGACAGCCTGCGGCGGCTTATTAGGCACGCCCAGATGGGGTCGGAAGCGCATGGTACCAGCGATGAGTGATCATCCCATAAACTGTCGATAGGTCAACTATTGACCATAAGGAGCCCATAACACACATAGTGGATCAACGCGGATCCCAGACAGAAGCCCTCGGACAAAAATCTGCAAACCGTTACCCTAGCATGTAACTAGCCTCGGGAGTCACTAGGCCCCACCCTCGACCCGAGAACTAGCTATTAACTAACCTAATATGCATAAGGAGAATCGATATTGCATATTAAGAAAGTTAAACCCCTTACCTAAAATGATGCCAAACTGATCCTGAAATGACCCGAACGGAAAAGGTTTCCAGCCACCAGACTTTTTCTGTAACACAACGTAAACACACTTATAAGGGTTTATAGTTACAAATTTAACCATAATTACCCTTAATAGTCAACTGTTGATAAAAAGTCAAATAATTGACCAAACTGGTCAAACTATGCTATAAGTGGTCAAACAACTTGTGAAATTACAAGATTATCACTTAAGCATCTCTTAATCACAATTTATGGTTAATTACACATAAAGTCCCTATATTTTTACCCAATTTACAATTTGGGCCCAACTTCATATAAAGTGGCCCAAATCCACTTATATGTTTTCAAAATCCACACTTAGCTTATAAAAAGCTAAGTTTCACATTATGCTCCATTATTCTCCATTATTACATAAAAAGTCCTTAAACTTCACCCAAATTTCCAATTTGGTCCTAAATTACTTAAAGTGACCAATTTCACCAATAGTGCTTCCATTAACACACTTAACTTCGAAAGTGTCATATTTTTCCTTATTTACCACAAATTACCACACTTAAGCAAAACTTTCCCAAAATTTGCATTTTAGCTCAAATTCATTGAAAGTGGTCAATTATGCCCAAATTCCACATTTAGCTTCGAATGAGCATTAATTTCACTTAATTTATCACTAATTACCAATTAACACCAAACTTCATCAAAGTTTACATTTGGCCCTAAACTTTTAACAAGTGACAAATTTTCCCAAATTACCAAATTAGCTCATTTTCACCCAACTTAATCAATTCTGATGAACAACCTCAACTTTTCTATCTTAAACATTTTCGGCCAAAGTTCCATTTTTTTGCCAAAAATATTTTTCTTCTCCCAATTTTTACCAACCTCAAATATTCTTAACAACATTATTCCAACATAAAATCATACTTTCACAAATAATTTCTTCATCATTTTTCATCCTAATCTTTCATCCAAACATTCAAAATTCACCCAAGATTTTTTTTCAACTTTTTAACACAACATTCATGTTTCAAATCATCACATAACCAACATACTTAAACAATTTCATAAAGAACATTAACACTAAATCATCACAACTTTTGGCCTCAACTTCACACCAACATCCATGATGAATTCAACTTAACTTCAATTACTAAACATGTTCAAAAACTACCCAAGAACACATATTAAAACTTGTTTCATCTCAAATCCAACTTTTGGACAAAATCCATAATTTCGGCCAAAGCTCAACATCTACTTCCAAAATGATTCAAGCATGGTTCCAAGTATTAAACATGCTCCAAATTCACCCAAGAATGGTTCCAAGTATTAAACATGCTCCAAATTCACCCAAGAATATGAATCAAGCATAATCATAAATTTCCAACATGCTTTGAACTTTACTCTGACTTGAAAAATTCATAAAATCATGAAATCTTCAAGGAATCATGTAGTAAATCTTTATACTACTCCAAAAAAACCATAACATGCTTACCTTAAGCAATTTCCCAAGAGATGGTTGATAAAGATTTTCCAAAATTTCCTTTAAGAATTTCGGCTATAACAAGAAAAACAAAGGAGATGAGCTAACCATTTTTCATTCTTAGTTTCATCTTGAAACAACCATTTAAAAGAGCTCACCTTGAGTTTTTCTTTCTGAAATCTTGAACAGTTTTTGCCCAAGAAATTCCTTAGAGTTTCGGCCTAGAAGAGAAGAGAGGAATGAGAAATTTTCAAGCTTCCTAACTTGATTAAACCTTGAAATATTCATTAACATGAGTTTACCTTCTTTAATCTTGAAGGTTTGATGAAGATGATGATGAAAATTCTTCAAGAAATGCCTCGTACAATTTCCTCCAGCCAAGAAAAGAAGGAGATGGAGAGTTGCTCAACTTCCAAGCTTGGTTCCTTGATGATCCTTGCAAAAGAATAACTTCACCTTAAGTAATTTGTAACTTTGGTGGATGATTGGTGAAGATTTGCTCAAGAATAAGTTTGGAGACTTAGAGAAAATGGAGAGGAAATGTTTGGTAGTGAGAGGATGGTGCTGGCCGGTTTGTATGAGTGAGTGAGGGTGAGATAAATATAAATGGTATAATGAAAAGGAAAGGATAAGAACCAATTTCTTACACCAAAAGTCATCATCATCCCTTGTCCAACACTCCACTCTACCATAAAGTCTTCCAACCAACCAAAATATCTTCATCATGTGCCAAAATTCGGAAGCCACAAATAATTAGGATTAGGGGGTGTTTTTGTCCCCTTTTCCAAAATGACCATTTTGCCCTCCGAAACTGAATTTTTCCAAAATCGCCTGGGACTCATGTTCCATCTTAAAAGTGTGAAATCCTATTGAATCAAACTTAAATTAATTCTCGGGACACTGAAATTATTAGAAAATGTGTTCCTGCACGTTTAAAACTGAGTCCCGAAAATAGTGAAATTTGACCTCCGGATAATTCTTCCCGGAAAATCACTATTTGTCAATGGTGACTGTAACATTCTCCCCCTCTTAGAACTCTTGGTCCTCCAAGAGTATTCTAAGGGTTAAACCAAATATGAACATCCTTATCGAAACTTCATCCGCAAGTTACGTAAATTGTTAACGAAAACTTTGGATTAATTTCCAATCTCAATAGCCACCGATACGTCATTTTAACGAAGCTCGGTGCTGCAGACTAACCATCTTCCTATGGTCAAAACTGAACCTTAGATGTTCTTCTCAAACTTATCATTAAAGAACATGTTGGACACCCTATCATAACAATGAACTAATGTTGGTACGAGCGAGGGGTCTAAGTTTCCTCATAACCCATCGTCATATAGCAATTGGTCATAATTTCACCAAATCACAATTAGGTTTCTAGAACCTCGGAATCACATAATGTCATCGTCCTTCCAGACGGATAACACTCGTCTCATCGGACAAAAAATCATACACTCACGACGGCTCCCGATGGTCAAAACATAACCAAACGGGGTCCCATATAACGCATATGCATGGCACCAACACGGATCATATCTCTAACGGGTTCCAAACCCGGACTGTCATCAGAATAACCAACGAATATAGTACAGAACTGAACCACCCACTACTGTGGTACTGCTCAGAACATATGCAGATGTTTCACAAAACACCCGAATGGTGTAATTAAATCACATCACAATAATCAGAATATAGTCACAAAGTGATTACATGCCATAAATACCTTTTAAAAAGTCATTTCCAACCATGCTATACAATGTAGACCACTGTCAGACAGAATGGAGTTCAAAACTCCCGCATGATCTCACTAGGTGAGGTAACCTTAATATACTACGTATCTCCAGACTCCTAATTTCTCAGTATCAGCATATCAACCATACCGAACTTACCTCTAAAGGTATTGTGTATACATACAAACATTGACATTGGCAACCTCAGGTTGCCTCGATGATCTCTGATTCTATCTTGCATGCACAGAATGTTGTCACACTGATGTTTTCCTCGTCCGGAATAAGTACTACGGAATTACCCCTTTCGGCGATACAAGTGGTATAGTAACCACACTTACCAACAATTCACTGACATGTATGATGTCAATCCTCGACAAATCACTAACACGTGTAACATTAATCCTCTAACTTTCTTTGAACTAGAAGAGCACTGTACCAGTGCAACACGGATTCGACTATCGGATAGAATTTAGAACGCTTTGTTCTATCACACAATTTCTCATGTCCTTATCCCAAATGGATTATCCCTTCTCAAGACAAACCGCGAGATTATATTTCTTGGTGGCGTACTTTTAACTTCTTACTTACGAATTCAGAACGGAAGGGTGGTAAACCAACCAACCCTATAACCTCTAATTTCCCCGGTGATGGAAACTTCACCAGGAAATAACCTCGTTTCCCATTTCATGAGCAAGTCACAATTTCATCACAATGATCTTGTGACGTACTCTTAAATAGGGTCCAAGACCCTGATTCTCGAATTTCCAAGTACTCCACAACTATTGATTTTGTATGCCACTGACCGAAACCTGATTCGGATAATACTCGGAACACTTTGAAGGTGCAAAGAGTATAACTCATCTTCAAACTTACATGATAGAAGCGTTTGACATTCAGTGTGTCACACGACCGTTAAAATTCAATGTAAGCTTAATGTTGCAGACGCAACTCCAATCTTCCTGACTTGAGCGAAAATAAACGATATTTGTAAGTTTCCAGCTTTACCAACTGTCGGTAAAATATTTTTAGAAAATTTCACAAATGTCCAAATCTAGTTCCGTGAATTTTCCTATAAATAGACACGTGAGGCTACGCTCACAAAACATTTCACATCAAAAGTCTCAGCGAGTCAATACAGTGTATTCGAACAAGTTTGGTCAAATTCTGGTGTCTTTCCTGGAAGACAGTTTTGTGTCTAGCTCGAATTCAATTCGCGAACTAGGTTTACGGGTTGAAATAAATCATGGAAATTTAACCCAAACTAGTACACTTTGTTAGGAATCTTCCTGAAAAATTTCAGATCCAACGGCATCTTGGAAACTGAACAAATCGTGACAGACCTAATGGCACACTTTTTCATCGACTAATTCTCTAACTATATTAACACACTCGAACCACCGTCTGTTAGGCGGGAGTGTTATTTTAGACTACCATCCAAGGCCTCATAGCGGCTCCTATCCTCCGGGTGCATCTTGTTACTCCCTGAGTTAATTGTCGGTATTTCTACACAGCAACCATAGACAGTACCGAGTCCTAAGACTCTCTGGTACTCTCTAACGTATCTAACTAATCTGTACTGCCTCGTTGATCTTTTTTGTAGTCTCGTAGTTCCTCTGGCGTTTAAAGTTGATGTGGAATACAAATGCTCCTCTCCGGATCATTCTATTGATTTACGTGTGTCGTTGTTTCGACTGGCGCCTGCGTCTTCATGTTGAACTGTTGCGGAATGTGCTGGATCTAACTGGCGTTGTCTTCTCGATAGCTCGTACAGTTAGAGAACCAAGATTTGATTCTCAATGGATGAAGTTTTGTTTTCTCGACGAAACTCAGACCCACAACTTGATAATTGTTGGGTTGTAACAAAAAAAGGATTATGTGGTGTGAGCTCTATCTGTTCCTGACGTGTCATCACCAGGAGCTCCCTGAATGAGGGAGGGTCCTGTATTAGTATTATATTATAGATTTGTAATGTAATGGGGTCAATTTGTAAAATTTTATGGGTCTAATTATAAAGTTTACACTTTGTCCCTATAAGTTAATCACTTTAGCCACTTTTGTTTTAATATATTAATGATAAAAGTTTATAAGTTTATGGACTCTTTCGTTAAGTTTTCAAATGTTTAGGAAATAACTTTTTATCTTTTTTAAGTTCTCCAAAAGTTACTAAATACGTTAATATATAAAAGTGTAAAAAACTTCACGGACTGTTTTGTAAAGTTTCAGTAGTTGAGAGGCTAATTGTGTATATTTTCTAATTTTTGAAAAAGTTTAAGTATAAAAATTTAAGGAATAAATATGTTAATGTATAAAAATTTATAATTAAATTGTAAATTGTGTCTTTAAAAATGATGGGAAAAAGTTTTATTTTAAGAAACTTTAGGTCTAATTGTCGATTTTATAACAATTAAAATAATATTATTTATTACTAATATGATTCAAAATATACTACAAAGTTGTAATTTTTCCAAGACTAAATGTCTAATTAAATATGCATGAAAAAATCATAAATTAAATACTGCAAAACAACTAAAATAAATGGTGCAATTTTTAAGTAACGGGCAATATAAAGCTAAGGTAACAAGGAAATAATACAATCCCACGAAAAAAGGCCCCATGCCTAACCACCCAAAAAAACCACATCTGGGCTAAGAGGACATGTGCCATGATAGATATGACATAGTAAAACAACACGCTTCTCATCCCCCTATATGCTTCAAATGAGTTATAACTTGTATCAACGCATAATGGTTGTGCGCTTCAAACTAGGAGGGCACGCAAAAGATCTCACAAGTGAGCAAAAACTAAACCATACAAAAAAATCCTACAAATAAAGTGCACCAAACAAAAATAATTACCAAGACACAAAATGATCCGAATTAAATCAACTGAAAATGAAGAATAAAACCTATGAAACTCTAAGGATCAACTTCGAGCTATCTAGAGGGACCCAGAACACAAACAACTCAATAAATAAGCACTCATGTTTACTAGCAGGACGAAACAATGCTCAACGCTTCTAGTAAATAGAGCCCCAAAATCACCGAGCTAGCTACACCAATCATCTGCTCG
This sequence comes from Daphne laureola, assembly GCA_038382905.1. Taxonomy (NCBI): domain Eukaryota; kingdom Viridiplantae; phylum Streptophyta; class Magnoliopsida; order Malvales; family Thymelaeaceae; genus Daphne; species Daphne laureola. Next base: position 5,566 of record JBBYHH010000788.1, on the reverse strand, counting down.
GCTCGTCCATCACCACCAGCAAAACCGCTCATCGACTGACACAATCAGCGACCCAACCAACCAAGAACTAAGAGAAATAGAACCATGCCAAGGAACCAACACCCTTCTGTACAGCCACCCAGCCACTGGAGTCAACCACTGAGAAGTTGAGCGCCAACAAACCCTCCTCCAAATCTAGGCTAGCACTAGGGAGAAACAAGCAGGACGCAATATTCCAGATGGAGCCTTGACCGATCGTCGAGCCGCCCTTGTAACTGAGGCCATCACCGATGCTTGAAGCAATATCAGATGAAAAAGTAAGCGGACTTGGGCCGCATCCACCAACACGTAACCAGTACAAAGCAGAGCCTCGCCGGGGAACCCAGCCCAAGGAACTAGCCAAATCAAGGCGTGGAAATATAATCAAAATTTTATTATTGAGAGTATGAAAGGCGGACCAAATTGCTGCTGCAGGTCGCCATGGTGTTTGTGGTTTTGCAAGTTGCTCTAACTCACTACCTTTGATACCAAAAATGTTGGATCGATTGCAAAGAGTGATT
>JBBYHH010000677.1:0-17301 GCA_038382905.1 Daphne laureola | reverse complement strand
CTGAGCTGAGCTCAGTATATCTGCATTGTGAATTGTTTTGTTCTGCAGGTTAAAGTAAGTAAAAGAACGAAAAAGGTACGTACTGTTATTCCGCATTCTGTTTACAGGGACCGCTATAGTGGGTATCCCACATCTAAGAGATGCGAAACCATGGGAGACTGTTGCACCACCGCCCTCCGACCCCGTGACCGCTTCCAACCGGGCCGTATATCAGGGGGTGGTGTGACAGATCGTATATCGTACCAGTGCAACGATGGATCCAACATTAAACAGAATCAGTACATCATGTAAGTGTACCGCAGGGTGGTACTAATACAGAACATACTGCTATGACCATTTTGTCACTAATATAACTCTAGAATGAAGCATCACATTCTGTTCCCATAACAGACCGTACATATGATCTATCTCACAATCGGACAGAGCGGTCGTAACGTATTACGAAATTATTCTTTTAGTGGTAGTCATCAATTTCCAGAAGATAGGACTATCATCCCTCTATACTGTGTAATCAAACTTAGGTTCGGTTAACTCATCCTTTCTTTTGTTCCTATAAGATTTCAGTTTCAATGGCTTTCTATAACTTAACTCAATCAATTAACACATTCCGTAAGGCTAGATTACTCACTTGTACCAACGAATTGGTACACTCAAACCACCGTCTGTCAAGCGGGAGAGGTAGTTTAAACTACCTTCCTGAGCCTTTCAATGGTATCCCATCCTCCGGGTACATCTTATTAAACCCTGAGTCAATTTATGATCTTTCAACATGGCAACCACAGATAGTACCGAGTCCTTGGACTATACAGTACCCACTATCATAACCTAGACAATACTTAACATTTCTCATTCCTTTTCCATAATCTGATACCTGTTCTTATTTCTTGACATTGTCGTGGAGCGTGAACACTTTCTATTTGATCACCCTATCAATTTACATTATCATTTTCCTCTTAACTCATGCCAGTCTGTTCATAACCATAACAAAGGAACACTTGGTGCTCACTGCACCTCCGTGTCCATGAACTTATCCTTCACTTCATTTGCATTAATTCAAGCCCTTCGTGCTGAATCATTGTAGAATACATTATCAAACAGTACATAATAGAGGTCCTGGCAGCGTCCTAGATGTGGTATCTGAAGACCGTTAACATTCAGTCTGTGGTAACAGAAGATTCATGCATATAGCACAATCTTCGTACATTTCACATTATTTGGGAGCTACCTTTTGTTGTGACTGCTCAACTTACAGTCACGTTCTTTATAGGCAACTTTACCTGTTTCCTGAATCCATGATTGCAGAGCTGACAATTCTTGCAATTCAGAACCTTATCATCATCAGCACCATGATAACCATCATTATCAACATAATCATCATCATTATCATCGTGACAATCATCACCAGAATCCTTAACATAAATCGGATCCAATGTGTCATTCCGGCTAGTCTTCTAGGTTCCTGGATCCTCTATCAGTGTGATGATGCACAATCTGTCTGTAATAATCCCAACACTTGTAGGAGGTTCTCCAGAACCTGAACCTGCCACCGTGAGGGAATTTGAGAGCTGGAAACGCTCCAATATCATTAAGCCATTAGCGCCCATGGTGCTCTATACCCGGGGCTTTTAGGCCCTCGAAACATCTTCTGTGTCATTATCAGTTATAGTTCTGTCTCGGCAGCGTTTCTCATTTCGTCGCTTCCCACAGATCTGTAATCAACTTTATGTCATTCAGTCAGGAATAATGACTTTCGACCAAACTTTCTGCGCTCGGGGGTGTCTTCTTTCATCATCTGTGTCATTTTTTGTATCAACCCCGACATCGACGATAATATCGTCAAGCTCATCTCCATCAATTTCATCATTGGAATCATCCTTATACATTTGATAATATGTGGTGTCCTCCCGGGCTGATCCTCCGTTGCCCTCGGTACGAGGGTGTCAGTAACTATCTTCAGCTACCCTAGCACCTACAAGAGGTTCTCTGGAACCTGTATCTATGGCTGTAGTGGGGGAGCTAGCTATGTCGGTGGAGTAGGACCTACATTTCCTACCTCCCAATGTTGACCTCGTTGTACGCGGGTCCTTACTGTTTACTATCCATTCCATAACATAACATACATATAATGTTTAACACATAACCCTAGCAACAGCAGGGTATCCTATGGCTCTATAGAGTAGATGTAATGTATGATGGATGATGCAAATTATCACACAGAAAATCTACATCAAACACATCACACAACAGTACAATAAGCAATAGACAACTCTACTTCCTTCATTTCCCGTCCATTCAACCAGTACTTTACTCAAGTTCAGCATGTCTAGATCAACAGCCCAAAATTCCACAACCCATTCCAGGGCAGTTCAAATAAGGAAGTGGCCACTTCCCTAGGTGAACTATCCCAGATCCATGCGGTGGAACAGAGGCCTGCCTCCCGAACATATCCCAACTAAAGTAAAACCTTAACCTGCTCTGATACCAACTTGTCACCACCCCCTCCACGCATGACTTGGTGGAAGCGAATGCGGGGCTGGAAGGGCGGTGGTGACGGTCACTTTACCTTCCTTTACGCAGCCAGTACGATGGGTTGATTCCATAACCCGGTCCTTGGTTCATAAACATTCATACAGAGCAGTTACATAGTTTCCAGCTAGACCACCTGTCAGTCAAACATTTATAGAAAATTGCACAGGCGTCCAAATTAAGTTCCATAAAAGTTTCTAGAAACTAGACAGATAGGGCTACAGAAACATAAATGTCAAGAATTTTTGTCCAAGCCAATTGGTACAATTTATTCAGCCAAGTTAGCCTAAAAACGCAGTTTTCTAAAAATCCAGCAGCACTTCATTACTTTCCTGCAATCCAGACAATTATAACATTGTACAGATAAACTGACCTCAACTCAGACCAAATACTCCGAAAGGAATCTGCCTTTGGAAAGCATTCCTTGATAAAGTAAACATGCATCCACACAATAAAACAAAGGAATGTAATCTCCATCCATATATAGATATACGTCATCAACGTCAGAATTTATCAACTGTACATCATCACATACACTTGACATTGATGATTGTCTGTGCTACATGTATAATGCAACCTACGTCTACAGAGCCTGCTTTACCAATAAAAGCATACACTTTGATCAGGGAGATGAATCTAAAAGATTATGACATTCAGCACCTGACTGTTGCTGCCACTACACATCAAAGATAAGTGTTAACCATCAGTACATGTACAGTCATTCTGCTTCTGGAAATCTGTAATATAAACAGTAATATTATCTGTAGCATCATCAGTAACGTCATCTGTAACATCTTCTTTTTCTCTACCAGGAACACCCCTAACTGTACATTTCATTAAACAATACTTAGGAGCAATGTCAGTACCTCATAATCAAAATACAGTATGGCCAGGTGGAATCTTAATCCAAGGCCCTAGATCCTGATGCTCCTGAAATAGGGAGATATAAGGGGTAAGTTTCGGGGAGAACTCAGTAAGGGGTTAGGCAGAAGTAAAGGGGATAATCTTCATTCATTGCCTGCAATGACAATGTTAGCATGACAATATGCAATATACAATATATATATATAAACATGCAAATGATATGCAATGCACAGTTCAGATCAGACAGTCACGATGGCCCCTGGTAGTTATTTCGCAACCCCAGAGCTCTGTACAGAAGGCGCATAGTATGAGCACGGGGAATACGGTCCCTGTATTACCATCGTGATCATCAGGTCTACGGTGGTAATCACGCAAGTCGTGATACCGTAACCTAACACATCATCAGTCATCAGTCATCAAGTTCAACGAAATGGTCACGCAGGTCATGACTCCGGAACTTGGAACATCATCATCAGTCATCAGTCATCAGTCCTCAGGTCTACCGTGGTAATCACACAGGTCATGATACCGAGACCTGGCACGTTAGAGTCTATCGCTATGTGACCGCAGAGCATCATCATCATAGGGAGCTGTAGTCCCACATCAGTGTACCTGCAAGCCTTTACCCCAACCTTGGAAGTAGACTCGGGATTCACCGGGCCCTACCCTCGGCCCGTTAACTAGTTTCAACCAGCCTATATATAGAAGGAGGGAACCAATTCATATATATAAGAAGGTTGAGCCATTACATGTAAGTAGTCTGTCAGTCTGTGAATCCGTGCTTGTCTGTCTGTGGTTGTCTATCTGTGCTTTTCGTTATGCGGATACCGTTTCTGTGTCTGTTTCTGTACAACAGTACAATACATGAGATTTCCGTCTATCATTACTTAGCATTTACCATAATCCGTGTTTCGGTCTAAATTACTAATTCGGTCATTTCTTATCTATTATCCGTGAGATTCCATACATAAGTAATATACCTAAGTATATCACTAACCATGCTTTAACATTCCATATTCTTTAACTGCTCATTAATAAATTTTATGTTGAACATTTTAGCCCATTTTCCCATAATAGGCCAAACCTTTTCCGATTCCTCTATAACTTCATAATCATGCATTCCAATCCGTTCTACAATCAATTATGCATTAACATTCGATATTTTGTCAACATTCATCAATTTCTCAATATTGTCCATTCTTGGACTTAGCCCATATCTCTATCATAGGCATTAATTTGCAACTCATTCTAAGAATTAAAGTTGCTTAGAATCATCATATAAACATAATTGAAGCATCAAAACATCAGAATCAGACACTTCAATTCTACACCAATTTCTTTGAACATTGCCTTAACTCCATGATTAAGCGATAATTGGACATGAGTCCAAGTATTAATGTTTTCCTAAATCCACCTAACAACAACAATTAAGCATTAATTAATTAATCCACTGATGTTTGTACATCAACCTCCAAGAACCCCAATTCTTCCAATTCATGATGTATGGATGGTTCAAAACTTATTTCTATCTATAATTCATCATTATAACGTACTAACCTCTTCAATTTTCCAAGGATTGGATGAATTTACATCATCCATGAACAGTAGCAATTTTGCCCCAATTCTGGATTTCATCGATTTTGATGTTGTTGAAGCTCGATTCTTGTTACAATGTTGTTCCTACAATGATCCTTGCATGATTCCACTTCCACCTTGAGCTTGGAGGCTCAGAAATGAGGTTTAGGTTGAGAGGATTTCGGGTTAGAGAGAGAGAGGAGAGGGAGAGCAAAAATCACAAATGAAGAAGAAGACCCGAGATGGCCTCTTTAACAATTCTAGCATGCCCGGTGTGATCCTGGCGTGATCTCGGCATGATCCATCACGCCAGGATCCTTCTCATTTCCCAGCTGCCCTATTTTTCACTCCCCGGTGTGATCCCTGGCATGATCATCATGCTTTGATCACGCCAGGAGCCTCCAAAATGGATAGCTGGCCATTTTGCTCCTTCCTGGCGCCATACATCACGCCCCTATCACGCCTCTATCACGCGAGGAGCTCCAAACATGTCCTTCCTTCCATTCTTGCTCCCATGGAAATCCGTGATGATTCCTACCTAGTTTCATGGGAGACATTATACCTTAAAACCTCCCGACATATGACATTCCATGCAGTTAGACCTTGACTTAACTTCCTTACATAAAAATCATCTTTCTTGTACCTTAACCGTCGGAACCGAGTTCAGGTGCCGTAAAGTCACCATCCTAGCTTGGTGGCCATAACATTCTCCCCCACTTAAGACTCTTGGTCCTCCAAGAGTACTTTCAATCTTTTATAATCTTGGGGGTACTGGTTCATCATTTCATTTCCTTTTCGGTTTCCCGAGTTGGTTCCCGTTCAGAGTGGTGTGACCTTTGCACTTCAACCACTGGGATCGACTTGTTCCTGTTCTTTCACATATCTTTAACCAGTAACAATTAGTATTTATGTTCTACTTGTATCACTTCCACGGATGTGGTTTGAATCAGATTCAAGAGCACTTTTCTTTAGTATACTCACGTGGAAGACATCATATACCGTAGGCATATTCGGCGGAAAAGCTAGTCGGTAAGCCACTTACCAATTTGTTTCAACAGCCCATATGGGCTTATATACCGCGATGCTAACTTGCCCCGTTTTTCACAATTAATAGTTTTTTCTATTGGTGCCACGTTCAACCAGACTTTGTCGTCAACTTTAATTCCAACTCATGGCGCTTCTTGTTCACAAAGGATGTATTACAATTATTCGTAATCTTCTGCTGTACTTAAACTTTCCTTATCTTTCCATTGTCTCTTTAATGACTTTGGGGCCAATTCAGTCTTGTCCGTTACTTCCAACTATCAATGGGGCATTACGTATTTTTGCCCGCATGTATCGGTCTTACTTTTCCCCTTAAGCTTAGTGCGCAACTCCGCAACATATCTTTAGTCATCTAAATCTTCCTTTCTGACTATTCATCAGTGTACAGACAATACGTTGTATTCGAGTAGCGTTGCATGCCCAAATCTTAAAAACATTACCGTGCGGTAAACTTTGAATTCCTATTCAATGTAGTAAAATTCAGTACCCCGTGTATCTGTGAATTCTTTCTGCCATAAATTCGGTCAAGCTTCTCCAGTAGATCTATTATCTGGATAGCAAGAAATATGCGCACATAGTCAGTCGGTCCATAATGACTTCTATAACATCATAATGTGACCATGTCAAGCCAAATCCGTCAATAATCTAAAGTGACATTACCCCATTTCCGGACAGGAATGGGTAACGTCTACAGAGTTCCTGGAAGTCGCTGTTCTTCAGTCTTAATTCTCTGATTAGTAGCATACTTAGCCACATACACGGCAGTGTGCTTCCATATACCCGACCATCAGAAGTGGAAATACAATTCATAAAGCTCTTCTCACTTCTGAAATAAACACTCAGTATGTTATAATAAGCCTCCTCAAGAACATCACCTCAGAGGGCCATATCATCCGTTATCCATTTCCATTGCAGAGAAATTCAGTGTTCTTAGATGTGGTTAGCCACATCTCATAGTTTCCATTACATCATCATTGCAGAACATGCCAGTCATCGTTACATATAGAGGTAATCATACCAATGCCATTTAATCATCAGAATATTTGGCTCATATGGCACAAAGCAATTTACACTTGCATATCTGAACCCTTAGGTTCAACTTTCCTTTTCTCTTTTTACTTTGCATTGTGTATCGGCACGGAACATCTTCAAAACACGTAACGGGTATGTTTCAATACAATAGAAGGTGACTCAATTTCAATCATACTCAACCTGACCAATATTCATACCGCACTTGCAGATTACTTCAGACTTCTCAACAGTCAGAATAGCAGAACATCATTAGTGGTTCTCTCGGTACAATAGTATCGGAATAGATCAATCGCATGAAAGTTACATAGGTGCGATAGCTCGTGCGCTACAGATGTCTCCTGAGAGACATTCTTATACTGTTACATTCTCTTGAATAGTTCCATTAATCGATATCTCTATGTCTACCAGATGGAGATCCGTAGATATACTTTACGCCTCATGGAAGAAACCGTGTACATATCTTCGCGTCCTCCTGGACGGAAGCCGTACTCATACTTCTACGTCTCATCGGACAGAAGTTCATACTATAATCATTTCCATTCCATTACCATTTACATAACCGTTACTATTCCATAATTATGCGTATTCCGTCATCACATCATACACTGTAGACCAATATCAGACAGAATGGAGTTCAAACTCCCAGATGGTCTTACTATACAGAACATAACTTAGCAATCTGGAGTCAGCAATCAGTAGTCAGTAATCAGCAGTCAACAATTGAGTGCTTCAATGCCCTTATCATTAATCATGTATAAAGAATGCATCTCAACATATACATCACTGTTTCGCATTATACCTTCAGTTTATGCAGTACCTAATTGCCCTTTTCAGAAATATAAAAGGTACAGTCATTACAATTACTATCAACTATAAGCATATATCATGTCACTCTTTCACAACCCATTGACATATACCTACTTACCATTCCTTCACCTCATCGGGAGGGTAAACCTTTAACCATGATTAGCAATTACATACCCGTCATCCCGCAACCAGGACAAAGCACCTACTGATCATATATCGTACAAGTGCAATGACGGATCCAAACATTAAACAGAATCAGTACATCATGTATGTGTACCACAGAGTAGTACCAATATAGAACATATCGCTAGGACCATTTTATCACTAACAAAATTTTGGGATGAAGCATCACAAGTTGTTCCCAGAGCAGACCGTACATATGATCCATCTCACAATCAGTCGGAGTTGTCGTAGTGTATTATAGAATCATTCCTTCAGTGGTAGTCATCAATTTCCAGAATATGGGACTATCATCCCTCTATACCATGTAATCGGACTTAGCTTCAGTTAACTCATCTTTTTTTTTGTTCCTGTAAGATTTCAGTTTCAACGGCTTTCTGTAACTTAGTCTAATCAATCAACACATTTCATAAGGCTGGAGTACTTATTTATACCAACGAATCGGTACACTCGAACCACCGTCTGTCAAGCGGGAGAGGTAGTTTAAACTACCTTCCTAAGCCTTTCGATGGCATCCCATCCTCCAGGTACATCTTATTACACCCCGAGTCAATTGCCGATCTTTCAACACGACAACCACAGACAGTACCGATTCCTAAGACTATAAGGTATCCACTACCATAACCTGAACAATACTTATCAATTCCTCATATATTTTCCATATTTTTGTACTTATTCTTCTTTCTTGACATTGGTGTGGAGCGTGAACACTTTCTGTCCGATCACTCTGTCAATTTACATTATCATCTTCCTTTGACAGTCTATCCATAAACATAACAAAGGAACACTTGGTGCTCACTACACCTCCATGTCCATAAACTTATTCTTCACATCATTTACATTACCAATTTACAATATTGTCCACTTTGGGCCCAACCCATGCGGATTTGCTTCTACCCGTGGACCACCTAGTGGACTATACGGATAATACGCGTCTTGTGGGTTGAGGGTGGACCATCCTATATAAAGAGGATTATACTCACTTAACCACTTCATGTGAGATGTAACATATCATCTGCACTATTTTAGACACTTTATGCTGAACCATGGCAGAATACATCATCAGATAGTACATAACAGAGGTCCTAAAGGCGTCCCAGATGCAGCATCTGAGGACCATTAACATTCAGTCCGTGTTCATAGAGGATTTGTGCATATAGCACAATCTCCGTACATTTTTCATTATTTAGGAGCTACCTTTTGTTACGGATGCTCAACTTACAGTCACATTGTTTCTAGGAAACTTTACAGTTTCCAGAATTCATGGTCACAGAGCTGAAAATTTTTACAATACTGAACCTTATCATCATAAATACTATCATAACTGTCACCATCAACATAATCATCGTGACAATCAACATCAGAATCGTTAACATAAATCGGATCCAAGGTGTCATTCCGGCTGATCCTCCAGTTCCCGGATCCTCTATCAATGTGATGGTGCACAATTTGTCAGTAATAATCCCAATACTCGTAAGAGGTTCTCTGGAACTTAACTTGAAACCGTGAGGGAATTTGAGCATTGGAAACGCTCCAATATCATTAACCCATTAGCGCCCATGGCGCTCTGTACCCGGGGCTTTTTGGCCCTCAGAGCATTTTCTGTGTCATCATCAGTTATAGTTCTATCTTGGTAGCGTTGCTCATTTCATCGCTTGCCACAGTTCTGTAATCAACTTTACTGATCGGTCAAGGACAATAATTTCTGACTGTACTTTACACACTCAGGGGTGCCTTCTTTCATCATCTGTATCATCGTCATCAATGTCATTTTCAGCATCAACCCCGGCATCAGTGATAAGAGCATCAACCTCTTCGCCATCAATTCATTTTCATCAGTCATATCTATGAAATCATCATCACTTTCATTGTCATCATTTTGTTCAAATGTATGATCATATGTGGTGTCTTCCCAGGGCTGTTCCTCCGTGGCACCCTGTCTTACCCTCGGTACGAGGGTTTCAATAACCATCTTCAGCTGCCCTAGCTCCTGTAGGAGGGTCTCTCAAACTTGCATCTGCGGCTGTAGTGGGGAAGTTGGCTGTGTCGGTAGAGGTGGACCTACATTTCCTACCTCCCAACATTGACCTTGCGGTGAGGTCCTTACTGTTTCCTGTCCATTCCATAACATAACATACATGTAATGGTTAAGACATAAACCTAGCAACAACAGTGTATCCTATGGCTTTGTAGAGTAGATCCAATGTATGATGCATGATGCAAATTATCACACAGAAAATCTACATCAAACACATCACACAACAGTACGATAAGCAATATACAACCCTACTTTCTTCATTTTCCGTCGACTCAACCAATACTTTACTCAAGTTGAGAATGTCTAGATCAGTAGCCCAAAATTCTACAACCTGTTCCAAGGCAGTTCACATAAGGAAGTGTCCACTTCCCTGGGTGAACTATCTCAGATCCGTATGGTGGAACAGAGGCCTGCCTCCCGAACATATCCCAACTAAAGTAAAACCCTTAACCTGCTCTGATACCAACTTGTCACCACCCCCTCCGTGCATGACCCGGCAGAAGCGGATGTGCGGCCGGAAGGTTGGTGGTGAAGGTCTCTTTACCTTCTTTTATGCATCCAGTATAATGGGTTATATGCATATCCCGGGCCCTAGCCCCCAGATGCAACCATAACTAACAGTTTTGCGGTTTCTAGCTAGACCACCTGTCAGTAAAACAACTATAAAGAATTCCACAAGCGTCCAAATTAAGTTCCATAAATTTTCCTGGAAACTAGATACACAGGGATACAACCACAAAAATGTTCATAATTTTTGGCGCAACCAATTGGTACAATTTAATCGGCCAATTAAGCCCAAAAATGCAGTTTTCTAAATTCCGGCAGCACTTCATTTCTTTCCTGCAAATCAGACATTTGCAACAATATACAGTAAACTGAGGAAAGCTCAGGCCAGATACTCTGAAAGGAAGCTTCCACCAGCAAGAATTCCCCAATAAAGTAAACATGCAATCATACAATATTCATAGGCATGTGATCCATATCCATAAATGTCAATAACATTCAAATTACATTAACTGTGCATCTTTCATACACTTGACAATAATGATTGTATATGCTACATGTATACTGCAACCTACGTCTACAAGGCATGCTTTACAAATAAAAGCATACACTTTAATCAGGGAGTCGAATCTAATAGATTCCAACGTTCACCACCTGAGACTGCTGCTGCTGCCACTACACATCAAAGACAAGTGTTAACCATCAGTACATAAACCATCATTCTGTTTCTGTAAATCTGTAACATAGACAGTAACATCATCTGTAACATTATCTACAACTTCATCTGTAACATCATTTTGTTCTCTATCCAGAACTCCCCTATACTATACATTTCATTAAACATTTCAAAGGAGCAATGACAGTACCTCAGAATTAAGATACAGTATGGCCAGGCGTAATCTCAATCCGCGGCCCTAAATCTCGATGCTCCTGAAATAAGGAGATATAAGGGGTGATCTTTGGGGACAACTCAGTAAGGGGTTAGGTATAAGTAAAGGGAAAAAATCTTCGTTCTTTCCTGCAATGACAATGTTAGCATGACAGTATGCAGTATACAATATATAAATATAATCATGCAAATCATATGCAATGCACATTTCCATTATTTCTTTCATTCATTCATTCTTTCTTTCTTTCTTTCACGACACCCTGCGGTAGTTGTTTCCCAACCCCAGAGCTCTGTAGTGGCGCGTAGTAATAGCACGGGCCGTACGGTCCCCGTATACCGTTGGCATCAGGTCTACCGTTGTAATCATGCAGGTCATGATACGGGGACCTGGCAGAACATCTTTCATCAATCATCAGGTTCAATGAAATGGTCACGCATAACATGACTCCAGACCCGGAACATCAATCATCAATCATCGATCATCAATTGTCAATCATCAATCAATCAATCGTCAGGTCTACCGTGGTAATCACGCAGGACGTGATACCGGGACCTGGAACATCAGTGTCGATCGCTATGCGACCCTAATGCATCATCATCATAGGGAGCTGTAGTCCCACTTCAATGTACCTGCAAGCCTTTACCCCTATCTTGAAACTAGAATCGGGATTCACCAGGCCCTACCCTCAGCCCGAGAACTAGTTTCAACTAGCCTATATACCATACATGCGGAGTATTGCGTATATAAGAAGGTTGAGCCCTTACTTGTGTATAACAGTTCGTGCTTGTCTGTCCGTGCTTTCCGTCCATTCACTATTCATCCATTGTTGTTCAAGCCATTTCTGTCACTCTGGACAATCATACAGTTCATCAGAATCATTTTACATTACTTTTATAACTTTTCCCCATAATCAACATTTGGCCCAAAATATCAATTCATATGTTTCTTCTCTGTTATCCGTGAGATTCCATAGATGAGTAATATACCTAAGTATATCACTAACTGTTCTTTAACATTCCATTTTCCATAACTGTTCATTAACAATAATCGGTATCGATCAGTTTGGCCCATTTTTTCAAAATAGGCTAAACCCTTTACGATTTCTCTATAACTTCATATTCATGCATTTCCATCCATTTAAAGACCATCCATGTATAAACATTTCATAATTCATCAACATTCATCGATTTTGCAATTTGAGCCATGTTTGGACTTAATCCATTTCTCTAACATAAGCATTGATTCGCAACTCATTCCAAGAATTAAAGTTGCTTATAATCATCATATAAACATAATTGAAGCATCAAAATATCAGAATCAGACACTTCAATTCTACACCAATTCCTTTTAACATTGCCTTAGCTCCATGATTAAGCGATAATTGGATATGAGTCCAAGCATTAATGTTTTCTTAAATCCACGCAACAACAACAATTAAGCATCAATTAATCAATCCACTAATTTTTGTAAATCAACCTCCAAGAACCCTAGATTCTAATTCTTCCAATTTATGATGTATGGATGGTTCAAAGCTTGTTTCTAGCTCTAATTCATCATTAGAACATACTAACATCTTCAATTTGCCAAGGATTGGACGAATTTACATCATCCATGAACAGTAGCAATTTTGCCCCAATTCTGGATTTCATCAATATTTATGTTGTTGAAGCTGGATTCTTGTTGCAATGTTGTTCCTAGAATGATCCTTGCATGATTCCACTTCCACCTTGAGCTTGGAGGCTTATAAATGAGGTTTAGGTTGATAGGATTTTGGGTTAGAGAGAGAGAGGAGAGGGAGAGCAAAAATCACAAATGAAGAAGAAGACCTGAGATGGCCTCTTTAACAATTCTAGTGTGCCCAGCGTGATCCTGGCGTGATCCATCACGTCAGGATCCTTCTCATTTCCTAGCTGCCCTATTTTTCACTCCCCGGTGTGATCCTTGACGTGATCATCATGCCTTGATCACGCCAGGAGCCTCTAAAATAGTCAACTGGCCATTTTGCTCCTTCCTGGCACCATACATCACGCCCCTATCACGCCTCCATCACCTCAGGAGCTCTAAAAACGTCCTTCCTTCCATTCTTGCTCCCGTGGCGATCCGTGATGATTCCTACCTGGTTTCATGGGAAAATTTATACCTTAAAACCTCCCGACACAAGACATTCCATGCAGTTAGACCTTGACTTAACTTCCTTACATAAAACTCATCTTTCTTGTACCTTAACCGTCGAAACTGAGTTCAGGTGCCGTAAAGTTGCCATCCTAGCTTGGTGCCCGTAACAACTCCGACCTTGGCTGATGCATGGACATCACTCTAGGGAATGTGTGGATGCATGAGAAGTATACCCGCGCATGGTTGAGTCACCATTTGCGCGTGGAATGTTGTGAAAGATAATGGTTGATTCCAAATCGGGTGCACTTGAAGTGGATGTCTCGGGGTGGTTTTTGGAATCCTCAAGGTGGCATGTGGGGTGCGTGAGGGCATAAGTGTTTCCTTACTCGTAAGGAAAACTCACACCTAGGCCTCTATTGAAGCTTGGCCTTGCCTCCTCCAATTGAATGCCTCTATGGTGAAGTTGTAAAGCCCTTCCTCGATCTTCCTTCCTGAAAATAACTCTTTTAATGCTTTAATTCGACTTCCCTTCAAGCTTGTTCCTCTTTGTTGGTTTAGGGGCTCTTAGATGCATATGAGGCCCTCCGTCTTAAGAAGATTCATCCTCGAATCTTAAGGGTGTGACTCCTACAAGTCTAAGATAAACACAACAAACTTTGGGAGCACATTAGAAGTTAGTGAATCAAATCTCAATGGTGTGGCCCAAATAAAGTCATGGAAAAATATGGGAATGTGCAAACAAGAGGTAATTGTTTTGGACGGTCCACCCTTTGTCTTTACCTCAACATGAAGGGACAATCTAACTCTACTATGAAAACAAAATGCAAGCATGACCTGAATTAGATGTTTCAATGTTCATCAAGTTCATGCACTTGGCTATACTAGGATTAATCAAGATAGGCACAATCACTTATCACGGGGTCAAATATGAACCAAGGACATTTATCTTCTTCCTTTTCACTCAAGTCATCAGATTCATGCATTAAGGTATGCTAATAGCTAGAAGTAGATCACATGGGAGAAGTGTTATGCTCAATCTCAATGTCACTGTCACTATGTATTTCATGTTCAAAGAAGGTTGAAGTTTCACCAATATGTTCCTCATTCGATAGATAAGGATCATAGTAATCAAAATTTTCACGTGAGGAATGAGACTCATTCTCAACTTCTTCCTCACCATTCTTAAAAAGATCAACATTGTCATTTTCAAGGGATTTCTCATACAAAGAAGGGAAATAATCATGCAAAATGGATTCAGATTCATCATGTGTTTCACAAGGTAATTCATGATGTAGATGTGACCATCTATCATCATCACAAGGATTTATGCAAGTATCATCACAAAGATAAGGGAAATACTTAAACTCACTCATGTATCTCTCATTCTCAAGATGATTAACCGAATTGTTAAGCTCACAAGATTAAAAGGATTTCACCAAGTTAGTTTCCTCAAATTCATGTTCTACCACAACCTTATCATTAGTAAAAGAGAGATTACTTATCCCCAAGTTACGAGAGTGTAGATCCTCCTCTTGACTTTGCTCTTCCTTATCCTCAACTTCTTCTTGGCAACTCATGGTTCTCTATTCATTTGAACCTTGCACATACAAAGAAGAACAATAAGAGTTAGAAGATGCAAAGGTTAGTTTTCCAATAGGCTCAATGTGGGACTTGGGTGTTTCCACAATTGCTTCTTTTTGACTTTGGAGGGTTCTCCTTTATATTTCTTATTTATCCTTGTTTTCTCCTCTTTTTCTTAGCCAAACCGATTTGATTTATCTTTGAGAAGTTGCATGACATCTTGACATAGGTCCTTGACAGAAGATTCAAGCTCATTGTGTTCTTTTTGGACTGTGGGGACAAGGTGTGACATATAGTGTTGCTTGACATGTGAGGGGTTTGGGATTTGGGAATCTCGGTTGGAAAGGGATGGTGATACATGTTGGTAACCTTGGCTAGAAGCGATGCGAGGGTATTGCTTGTGTCTTGGTGGAATGGATGGGAATGCATATGGTGGTGTTTCATGGTAGTGGCCGAAGGGGTAAGGCTCAAAAGGGGTGTCATGGCTAGGTGTATAAATTTTGTGCCTCAAGTAAGTGTTAGGCGGCCTCCATTGATCCTCCATTAGGCCTCCTTTCACACCATCTTCAAGTTTGGAACTTTTATAGTAACAAGAAGTAACCTCACAACACTCCCTAAGTGTTTACACTCTCACTTGTGTTTATCACTCAATATGGCTTTTGTGTGATGTTCAATCTTTCCTTTTACCACTCAATAATCACACAAGATCTCAACACTTGATTCCACTCTCAACCTTGAATCAAAGATGAACACAAGAATGGAGACAAACTAAAGTCTTTTGTAAAAACCAAAACTTGAAGTTAAAAGAACACTAGTTACTTGAAACTAGTTTTTCAAAGATGTAAGGGTCGGATAAGGGATGAAAGAAAAGGGTTTTGGATGAAAAAAAAGGCTTTTGAAAATATCAAACACTTTGGTGCTAGTTTACAAACTTTGTTTCAGATCAGAGTGTACTTTTTGTGATGAACTTTGTATGAACACACATGAACTTCAAGAACAAGTTCTACTTTCTCTATCTTCAAACTCTTACTTTTTCTTAAATCTTTTCAACAACAAACACTTTCTTCTTTAAACATAAATCGAAAACAAACACTTTATTGTCACCACCCCTCGGTGGAAGCCGGTGCGGAGCAGGGACGGGGGTAATGTCGGACAGGTCCACATTGTGGTGGGGGATCCAGAACTCGGTCATGCAATACCTGAAACCTACACTTTGAAATGATCACAGACATACAAGAATCGCACAGACATAAATCATAAAGTTGAGCTCTGCGCAACACCAGATACACCAGAAAGGAGCAAGAACTCCCCAAGTAAAGTAAACATGCCCATAAGTCAGAAAGCAACCGAACACATAAAAAAATCTAAAAATGCTTTCTAACTATATGTACATATGCATACTACGCCTACAGAGCCCTAAACTTTACAATGCGGAATACATACTAGGCTCGAGTGGTTGGGCTTGACACGAACACCGATGATCACCTAGAGGTACTACTGCCACTGCTAAACACAAATAAAAGAGTTAACCGTTAGTCATTTCACATCTACTCAAATTCCAACTCACAGACTCTATCGGGGTCACCCCCGTCATAGAACCAGAAAATGCATCTAGGAGCTTTGTATACCTCTTATACAAAATCATGCAACAACCAGATGGAGCTACTCCGTAGCTCATGTACCTAAAGCTCCTAAAAATGATAATCATAAGGGACTGAGTGCTCGATAGGAACTTAGTAAGGACTTAGGTAAGGGTCATAGTTTAAAGAATGAACCTCCATAAAAAGGTTAGCATGCACGATATGTAATATACTAAACATTTCATACAGCCTATATATCATATGAATCATGATATACATAATGCATATAACTTATTCATCTCGCAAGATGAAAACACCTATGTTATCATCCCATCGGACGGATACACATACGACGGCCCCCGGTGGCCGAAGCCCAGTAAACACACGGGGTTCACATAAAATAGACACATGGTACCAGTGAGGGACCTAGGTTTCCAATAACCATCGTAACCACTACATTGACCATAATGTGATCAATGCATATAACTTCATCATTTTAAAGATGGATCCACTTGATCACAAGTGATCAGAGAACTTTACAATCTGGGAGTTGTATGTCCCGAAC
>JBBYHH010000566.1:0-17308 GCA_038382905.1 Daphne laureola | reverse complement strand
AAATGTGATAGTTTGAGAAGATGGTAAAGTGAACATTTTTTTTAATTTGAGGGTTAATGTGTATTATAGCAATTAATGAAGGGTAAAATCATCATTTCACCCTTCGTCGTCCATTATCGCTTATGATAACAACTATGTTCATACCTCTATTGTCGTTAATGATATCAACAATGTTCATACCTTTCTCATTTTCTACCTTCTTGCAGAATGCAGTGAACTCCTTGAAGGTTTCACTATTCTTTGCAAGGAAGAACACCCAAGTGAATATGGTGAAGTCATCCACTATCACCAAGCAGTACCTCTTTCCTCCCACGCTTGATGGATTAATAGGTCCAAAAAGATCCATATGCAACAATTCCAAAGGATTTGATGTTGATATCATCTTTTTGGCTTTGATATTGACATCACTTGCCATGTCTTGGGTTGAGTGACCTTTCTTGTGAAAAACATGGCAAGTGATGTAGGTAGTGTTCGAAAATTTATTTTTGAAAACTCCTTGCTTCTCATCTGTTTGATAACCAATTCATGCTTTGTCATAGACAACTTTTTGGTTACCAAATAGGAGATTCAAGTTCTTTTCTCCATCAAAAAATCTTGCTAAATCTTTTGAAAGAGTTTCACTTTTGTTTTTTAGACCTGCGATTTCTTTCACTAGACGGGTCTTTTCAGCTTCCAGTCTTTTGACAAGAGATTCATACTCTTTGCATAAGACTGTAAGTTTTGTAGTCATATCAACACATTGATAACTACTAGAATGAGGAGAGTATTTGGAGTATTCAGATACCTGCTTATCCTTTCTTGCCATGAAACAGTTGTACCACTCTTCTTCTCTGCTAGTAGGAAATGCCACATACGAGGAGAAAATGTCTCATACGTCAGTCAGATTCGAGAAGGATGATTGAGGATTCTATTCTCCTAATCTGATTCTTCCAAGAGAATCACGTTTGAAGAAGATGACATTGTTTCCAATCCTTCATTTCTATCTCTTTCATAGAGACCTATTAATGCACACCAAATCTCTTGATCATTGTTACAATCATAAACAAGATTAGTAACTTCAGGAGTTAAATCACACAACAATATGTTTACCGCTTTTGCATTTATAGAGCTATTTTTATCATCCTGAGGGGTGAACTCTTTGAATGGTTTTGATGGAATGATCAGTGGTCTATCAATAATGTTTCTCCAGAGTTAATAGTCCTGAGCCTTTATGTACATCTCCATTCTAATCTTCCACCATCTAAAATTTGCATACTCAAACAATGGTGGTGTAGAAATGTTCTGTCCTTCTACTATGAAACTCATGATCTTAGAACTCTAAACCATGAGGTTTAACACTTGAGCAACCTGCTCTGATACCAATTATAGTCTCATATATAGGAAAGAGAGGGTGAATTGGATTTAATCCACAATACAAATTGTTAATTTTAAAAACAAAACTCTTTGAAAATCTTATCAACACGTTGATAAACATTGTTTTTAAAACCACTTTTAAAGCAAAGTTATCAAGACTTTGACAAAGTAAAACAAGTAAAGCAAGTGTAGAAAGACACATGAATTTATAAAGGTTCGATCACACTTGACCTATGTACTCTCCTCAATATCCACTTGAGAGTTAATCCACTAGAAATGATGTATGGCACACAAGGCTTACTCAAGATTGTCTGACAACTAGAACTTACACTTCCCTGACTCACAAGACTTTACCAATGCCTGACAAACATGACTTTACAAATGTCTGACTAACAAGATTTAAACAATATTATCTGACACATAGGACTTATACCAAAACCTTTTTGCGTAACGAACAAGACTTAGAACAAAGTTGATGATCTATTATCAACGAGTAGATAGAACAAACTATCAACATTCCTCTTCCATGAGAAGTTCAAACACTTAATATTGAAGAAACGGTCTTGCAACACCAAATGCTGAAGTTGATGTATGAAATCTCAGTAGAAAAGACCTTTACAAAATATGAGTTTGAAAACAAAAGGCTTTTCTAAAACCAACACTCAAAAAATATGTGCAAAGCTGTGTGGATCTATATCTAGAGAGCGTAGCTTTGGCTTGTATATATCTAGAGTGTTTTGATCGAAGGATGATGAAGATGATAAGTATATGCTCTGTACAATATTCACAGATGAATTCTTGATCTTCTTTCTTCACTTGATCTTTCTCCTTTATATAGGCTTCAATGATGCTCACATATGTAGACTAGCATCCTAATGAATGCAGTAGTCGTTGAAATGAATTGTTTAATTTTTAAGTGTAATTTAGCAGTTGAATGAGACTGATGTAGCTGTTTTCACTTATCTTGGGTTTTTCTATCTTTGTCATCAATGCGTTGATAGAGATTGGCTTTAACAACCTTGATGTATTTCTTCAAGCTTTCTTGATCATCTTGAGCTTTAAATCATTTGTATACTTCACAGATGTATGCTTCATTGATCTTGAGTGGACAACTTCATCATTCAGATGTCTTGGACCTTCAAAGTATGGTGTTTACTTCTTGAGCATTTCACAATCAACGCGTTGATGCAGTGCGCATCAAACGTTTGTGTGATTTAATTTCTGTTATTGGCCTGATTCCTTCCGATCCTTACCATTTCTCCCTTATTTCAGCTGGATTTGATGGATTTGAAATCCTTCGAATATAGTTCAGCATTCCCTTCAAGATTTCCTATGAATGTGGCTAAGAAACAAGTCCAATTAATCATGAATTTACAATAAGAAGATGTATATCTGAAATGTCGATGAACAAGGAAATAACGTGAAGCTTCTTGTTCTTTTTTAATTGTTGCAATTATATCCCAATAATATTTTTGTTAAAACCGAGAACAAGCTTATTTTAGCTAAGTCCTTTGACTTTATCAAAACTTGCATTTAAGCATTCAATATTTTAGAATCATCAAAACACATGGAGAGTCAATAAAGTCAACAATGCCTTTCTCCGAGTTATCAGATTTTTCTCAATTAGATCAATTGAATCCTAGGACAGTAAATATGCCTTATGATCCATGCTTGAGGGCAAAGCAAACTAGAAATATTTTCGAGTTAGTTATCATTGTACCAACATACCTTTTGAACTGGTGCATGTTGATGTTTCGAGGCCTTATACGACCCATTCTTTAAATGGATTCCATTACTTTCTCACTTTGGTTGATGATTATAGACAATGCACATGGTTACATCTGCTTAAACACAAGTCATAAGTTGCTTATAAATTTGTTAATTTTCATGCTATGGTTAAAACTAAATTTAGTAAGAAAATAAAGCAAGGAGTGTGACAATGCTCAAGAATTTTTGGGAGGGATTTTTCAGTATTTCTTAAGAAAGAAAGGGATTATTCTTCAAACTTCCTTCGTAGAAACTACACAGAAAAATGACATTATTGAAAGGAACCATAAACACCTCTTGGAAGTGGCTCGAGCTATCAGATTCCAAGAAAACCTTCCTTTCAAATTTTGAGGTGAGTATGCTTTGACAACAACTTACCTTATAAATCATACACTCACTCCCAAATTGAAATGATCAAGTCAATATCATATGCTTTTTGGCAGACGATCAAACCTTAACCATCTAAGGTTTCTGGTTGTCTTTGTTATGCTCATCAAAGAACACATGAAAATTTTTCAAACAGGTCTTCAAGGTGCATTTTTGTTGACTATCCTAATGGACAAAAGGGGTACAAAGTGTATGATCTTGAAAAACACAAAGTGTTTGTCTCAAGAGATGTGGATTTCTCTGAAACTATTTTTTCATTTCAAGAGAGTGATAAGCCAACACAAGTTGGAACATTGTCTGATGAGCCAAGAAGGATTATTGAATAAGATCAATTTGGTGAAGATGAGAGACAAAACAATATTCCACAAATAGAAACTTTACCTCAACCAGTTCATCAAAATGAAATTCTCCAATATCTAGGGCTCAACCAGTTAGAAACAGAAGGCGTCTAACCTATTTACAAGACTATGAAGCTGAACTAACACATCAAATACAATCATCACCATCCATGACCAACCAGTCTTCATTGTGTAATTCTTATCCAATTTCATATTATATGTCATTTAACACATTTTTTGCAAAATATAGAACTTTTGCTGTAGCTATAGACACAAACAGAGAACCTCAAACATTTGAGGAAGCTCTCAAGGATCCAAAATGGTGTGAATCTATACAAGATGAAATCAAAGCTTTAGAATTAAACAAGACTTAGACTGTCACATTACTTCCAAGAATGAAGAAAGCAATTGATTGCAAATGGGTATTTAGAATAAAGAATAAATTTTATGGCTCTATTGAAAGGTATAAGGTAAGATTGGTAGCAAGAGGATAAAATCAACAAGAAGGAATTGATTATACAAAAACTTTTGCATTAATAATTAAGTTGACAATCGTGTGGTGCATGATGGCTATTGCAACAACCAAGAAATAGACTTTGCATCAATTGGATGTTAGAACTGCTTTCTTGCAAGGGGACCTGCATGAAGAAATATATATGACTTTACCACCTGGTTTTGACAGCAAAAATAAAAATCATGTTTGCAAATTACACAATTCATTATATGGCCTCAAACAAGGCCCAAGACAATGGTTTGGAAAATTCTCTACAACTCTTACTTCTTTTGGCTTCGAGCAATCAAAGGTAGACTACTTATTGTTTACAATAAAAGAAAAAAATAGCTTCATAGTTGTTCTTGTCTATGTTGATGACATTATAGTTACAGGAAACAATGAGGATTACATTGCAAAGCACAAAACATTTATGAATAAGAAATTTTACATCAAGGATCTGGGAGAATTAAAGTGTTTTCTTGGCCTAGAAATAGCCAAATCAAGTGATGTAATTCTTCTCTCTCAATGAAAGTATTGCTTGGACATCTTGGTAGATTCAGGGATGCTTGGTGTAAAACCTGCTACATTTCCACTTCAATAACAACACCATCTTGGACCAGTTAAGAGTCCACCTCTCAAAGATCTAGCCTCATACAAAAGACTTATTGGACGTCTGATCTACTTGACAACAAGTAGACCTGATATTACATATGCCACAAATATTCTTACCCATTTCATGCATGCCCCAAGGAATCTAATATTGCAGGTGCAATGCATGTGCTGAGATATCTGAAGGGTGCTCCTGGAAAAGGATTACTTCATCCTTCTTCAAATAACTTGAAGATTGCAACATTCTGTAATGCTGATTAGGCAAGATGCCCCCAAACAAGGCGTTCTTCAACACGTTTCTCACTAAGCTTGGTCATGGTCTTCTTTCATGGTAGTAAAAGAAGTAAACTACTGTCTCACATTCCTCAGCTGAAACTAAATATCAAGACATGGCTTCAACTACATGTGAATTGTTTTGGCTTAAATCTATGATTATAGACCTCACAATTGATCACCATAAGCCAATGATCTTGACAACCAATCAAAAGTTCATATAGAAAACAATCTTGTATTCCATGAACGAACCAAGCATATTGAGATTGATTGTCATTTCATACGTGACAAAATTTTGTTGAAGGAAATCTACACCAAATATCTGTCAAGTGGTTTTCAGCCTACAGACTTGCTACCAAGACCCTTGGTCGTGACCAGTTTCTATTTCTTCTCGACAAGTTGGACATTGTGAATCTGTGTGCTCCAACTTGAGGGGGTGTTAAAGTTAAATACACTTCTAACCCAAGTTAACCTTCTAGTACTTGTTCTCTACGAAACACTTGTTGTACCTAGTATTTAAGTTAGACTAGGATTTGCTTCTGTATTAGACTCCTAAACAAACGTAACTAGGTCAGCTTCATGTGATGTATATATTGATACTAATACGTAATGAGAAATTAAGACATTGTGCTCAATCATCTTCCTGAACTCTGTGAGAGGTCATTAAGCGAGAGAAAACTATTTAGGAACTCTAGCTCATCCAACAACTCCATTAAGTGTTGGTAGAAAACTTAAGCCCTATGCATGTCTGCATGATCACGGTGCCCGCACCACTATTGTCTTCCATCTCAGTTACTAGTACAGTTTGGGAATGCGATGATTGGGCACGGTGATAGTGCAAGTGGACGAATTAAAGAATTTCAAGGGTTTGGGCCTAATTTACTCAAAGTTAAGGGGTGATGTCCGGTTTGCCCTTGGCTAGGTGAAACTCATGCTTTAGCAAAACATAAGTTTTTCAAACACAAACCCAACAATTTTTATTATCCTATTCAATAAATGATATGAACTTTTCTCAAGCAATGTTCAGGTTGGCCGAAATACCCTAGATTGTTCTCTCTCGTGCAACACATTGTCCTCCTTCGAGCCATCATCGCACCGCTATCAGTGAGTTTTGGGTATCATCGAGCCTTGTTATGCTTGCTTTTTCAGATCCACCAGTCACTGGTGCAAGGCAGAGCCACCCCTTATTAGGCCCTTTCCGGGTCTACACTATCACTGCCAGGCATCTATGATCACTTTGGTTTCATCAGGGTCCTGTCTGCCTCCCCCATTACCGAACGCTTTCTGATCTGGCGATGTTGTTGTTCCTTTTACTATGTTCATGTTTGTGTCCAGGGATTGCTACTAGGGCTTAGTCGATTGTGGGTTTACTACCGTTGCCACATGATGTTTCCAGGTGAAAACGTCTGGTCTCGGCCTCCCTGTCACTCGTGGTAGGCCAACTCTTGTTCTTTATTGGGCTGGGGCAGATCTCTGGCACAATGTTGTGGGTGTATCACGGATGCTCGCTTTTGGGCTCGTGGTACAGTGCTCCTTCTAGCTGGCTCCTGCGTTAGGGTACCGTTTGGTCTCATTGTTAGGCTATTTGCAGCTTTATAATCATTGGAGCCGGGCTTGGGTTGAAGGCCACCAGCCTCTACCATGGATATGCTTTCTAGTGTCATTTTCGGGTTCCATTTGGGTTATCTTAGTGAGAAATCAAGGACCCTCCTCTGCTCTATTTATGTTGTTTGCTCTACTTCTATCTTTGCGGCGACGCCATAGTGGTTCGCTTGGTATCTGTTGCTGAGAAGTTTGATAGACAGGCCCTTGGGTGGTGTGTTGGGAGTTGTCTTGGCAGGGTGGAGCGTTGTCTCGCCCTTCTTGGAGGGATGAGTCGCTTCATTTCAGGTAGGTGAGATTCTGGATCTCTTTCATTCACCTAGTCCCAATGTTTGAGGTTTGAATTGATCCCAACTGTTGTGGTTCAGACGATGGACTTTTGGCTGTGGGTGCGCATGTGGTTCTACTGCAACTGGTTGGAGTCACCAATGAACTTTGTGAATGGTAAATTTTCAAGGTTGAGACATCTTCTAACTCCTCATTTGGCTTGAAGCTTACTTGATGCATGTTATATGTTATGTGGACTACCTTCTTTTGAAAATCCCTAAGAGGTAGGAGGATTATTATAGTTCTTTGGTGGGTTCCTCTGGTGATGATTGCTCTCTCGTGTGTGGTTTAACCTTCCGACTCTATCTTGGATAGCTGGTTGTTGGAAGTTGTCTCATGACGTTCGTTTCACCATCTTTTACTTCTTTGCTCTTTAGTTAGTTTAGCTTTGGCAATGAATTATGCTTGTAGTCGTTGTTGTCCCAAGTAGGCAACCAAGAGGGGGTGAATTGGATGGCCTCAAAAACGTTTTCTTTTAACAAAAATGTTCAGACAGTAAAACGCTCAACCTGTTGAGTATTTTCTGGAAAACTCAAAACCTTTTCAAAACACCTATTTCACTCTCCAAAAATAATTTTGAATATGCTTAGACTTTGTAAAAACATGACTAGAAGAATTCAGTATTGAAAAGCTTGAGCTTGACTTGATTGCTTGAGAATTGAATGATTAAGAGTAAAGGAGAAGTGATCTCTTTGCCTAAAGCCTTGCTTCACGATTTATAAAGAAGTGGAGCGTCAATTTTCCCGTTTGAGAATTCCTGGAACGTCTCCAAGCTAATCCTGAAAATCTGCTTATCTTGAAAAATACGTTAGACACAATAACGAGTGAGAACAAGAAAGAGTTTAAAATCTTCTAAAATTCTTTAATAGCCAGATATTTACAAGTATGCTGAGATAAACTTTTTAATGAATAACAAGTGAGCTTTTAAATACGTACAGGTCAAGCAAATTTGATAATAGCAATAGTGAATTAATTAAAAAGATAAAACTAAACAAAAACTATCAATTTTTATAAACTTTATAAATTTATTTCAAAATTTTGTTATCATCAAAATCTAAGTTATATAGGAATAAATCCAAAAATCGTATCCCATCGGTGCGAAGTGTAAGCTGATTTTATCAGCATGTTTTCTCTTATGCATTTTAAGTTTGTATATTTGAGTGATTAATAGAGACAATTTATCCCTAAAAAAAGGTTTGCGAACACAACCTTAATTAATGAAGAACATACAAAAAAAAATAAAAAAAATGAATTATTAGGTGACTAATTGAGGAGCCGTTTTGGAGGGAGCTTCCAAAAACCAAAAGGGCGGTCAAAATTCCAATTGTTTCTGTTGCTGGCTGGCTGGCTGCTGCCGGCATGTGACCCCAGTTTCTCTTCTTCTCTTCTCTCTCCTCGACCTTGACTTTTCCACGCCGCCGACTGCTGCCGGAAAATATGTCCGCCGCCAAGCCCTTCCGCTCCCGCAAGTCCTCCGCTACGCCTCCGCCCTCCTGTCGTCCCATAAATCCCTCTTCCTCTGCATCTTCGAGACCTCCTTCACGGCTCTCCGTTTCGCCGGCTACCTCTTCGGCTCCAAACCCCAGCCCGTCTGACCTTGAACTGCCGGAGAACCCCAAGCAGAAAGAAAATGTCATAGTCACTGTCCGCTTTCGCCCTCTCAGGTTCTCTTCCGATTTTTCTCGTTCAGCTGATCTGTAGAATAGAGTACTTGTTTCTGCTTCCAAATAGATGATACTTCTGTTGTTGCGGTTGAACAGTCACAGAGAGATAAATAAAGGTGACGAGATAGCTTGGTATGCGGATGGCGATTGCACAGTGAGGAACGAGTTTAATCCTTCTATCGCATTTGCTTTTGGTTAGTTATCGTCTCGCCCGATGTTAATCTTTGTCCTCCTACCTTCTCATTTTAAATTGCTATGCCTGTTGAAGATCAATTCTGTTGTCAATCTGTAATGTGTCAGCTTGATTTAGTTTAATCAACTGAGAAATTGCAAGTATAGTTATGTCAAACTTCCTGGACGATAAATGACAACTGGTTTCTGAATTACAAACTTTTCTGCAGTTGTTGGGCTTCATTTGGAAATTGAAAAAGTAGAAAACCATTGCTATTCACTCTATTTGATTTTATTTTGCGACGTCAAATGAATTTGATCACGAACCATGTACTTTCCTCCCGAGCAGCTGCATTAGTCAATTTCAAAGTCCTGATACACTGTATTAGTTAACCTTTATCAAAAGCGTAACTACTTTTGTGATTGTTGGGTACTATAGACAGGGTATTTGGTCCAGCAACAACAACACGTCATGTTTATGATGTTGCTGCTCAACATGTAGTAAGTGGCGCCATGCACGGAATAAATGGTAATGCTTGTTCTTAAATGAATTTAGTTTCAGTAATATCTATTCTGCAAATGAAACTGCTACCTCTTTATGAAAACTTCGCTTTTTGTCTAGGGATGTTCATTAGGGAAAAAAAGAAGAAATTAATTACGGATTTTTATGAATTGATGGGATGTTTGTGTGAGAAAAAGATTGATTTGATACGGGAATTAATACTTTTAATCGTTTGCTTTCACCAGTATGAAAATGTTTGTGTATACTTCTCATTCCTAAATAAACAAAACAGTCTTTCATAAGGCATGTGATTCAGTGCTAATTGTTCTGCACATGCCTTTTGTTTTTGTCATTGTGAGCTGTTTGACCATTATGCTATGTTCAACTATGCTGAATCTTTTTTCTTGTCAATAGGTTGGCCATTCTGCTACTTATGATTGTCTGTTACTAATTTTTATGATATGTTGCAGGTACTGTTTTTGCCTATGGTGTTACGAGCAGTGGGAAGACTCACACAATGCATGTAAGTATTATGGTGAACCTCATTTGTTATAATTTCTTAATCCAAGTTTGACTGTGATCCTCACTTGGTTGTTATCGATTGTTTACATAATATCCTCTACTTGACTATCTCACTAATCCATCACTCCCTAAAGTCTAAATTGGCTTCGTAGTCCATTTTGTTCTCTTAGGTCATGAGAAGGAATGGGCAAGCATAACTACTTAGCTGCTTTGTCTTGTTGAGTTGTCATGTGAAAGCAAATGTACATCTTCTACCTAATACTCTATAACTGTAACTGTAAATATTCTTTCTTGTCTGCATGAATGTAGGGAGAGCAAAAATCACCCGGAGTTATTCCACTAGCAGTGAAGGACGTGTTTAACATTATTCAAGAGGTTACTTGTTGATCTTCTCATCCTTTAATGTTTTTTCATTTAAATTTCAAATGATATTATTTTTTATTTCAGACACCTGAGCGAGAATTCCTTCTGCGCGTTTCATATCTTGAGATATACAATGAGGTTGGTATCTTCTCATTTTATTCATGGTATTTTTATGTATATTAGTGTTTTTTCCACATTCTAATAAGGATCTTCTTTAAGAAGCCAAACCAAAAGAAATTTAAGCGACCATGGTCAGTTTTTTACCTTTCCCCTTCTATTTCCATATCCTTAAAAAGCTATGGAGGGAAAGGGTGGGCCGTGTCTTCGTAGGGGGAGAGAGAGATTTATGTTAAGCTATTGACACATGATCTAATACTCACACTTTTCGAGACATAACACAAGTCATAAGTTGAATTGACCATAATATTCTACAATCCAACAAATAAATTTAGGGGTCTTTTAAATTTACTAATGAGTACAAGTTTGTTTAACTCTGAGGCAAAAGACTTCTCATTCCCTTGCAAAAATTAATTGGAAATCAAGAAAACAAAAGCTATTTTGGACTTCATGCATGTGTGAAGACAGTTGGCTATCATTCTGTATTTCGATTATTCCATTTTCCTAACTTATTGCTGTGAATGCAACAACTATATTGAGCCTTGGCTGTGATTGTCAAAGCCTTGAAAAAGATGGAAGTGGCGAGAGCATATTAAACCCGAATTATTTGCGAATCTTTTGCAAATTCAAGGTTTACAGCTGGAGTGAAAGCTTAAACTGTTGCTTAAATGTCCCCTAGGTTAAAAAATAATGTTTGCTATTTTCATTTTCTTTGTATTGATTAGATAGGTAATGTGAAATCATCAATGGCCTTGTAGAGGGTGGTCTCCTTTGGTTTAATATTGTTGCGAGGTCTCTTGGCGTATAATTAATTTTCTTTTGATTAAAATGATGTTAACATGTGTCTGATTATCAAAATTTACTAGATCCACCTAAGAAATCTAGATTCTTAGACCTGATTCCATCAATCAACTAATTTTGAATCTCAACCAGTATGCTTAGCTGTATGAATCGCACAGCTAACTTCATTTCTGTTGAAACTTGAAGCAACATGAAATCTTTGCAGCTTTGAAGCTAATGCTACTATAAATTCTGTCTATAATTTTTTCCATAGGTTATCAATGATTTGCTTGATTCAACAGGACAGAACCTAAGAATACGAGAGGATACTCAGGTACTTCACTTGAATTCTTCCAGCTGATATGGGAAAAAGAAGGGCTCAGCCTTTTTTTTTTTCTTTCACTTTTGTCTTCAACTGCATCTGCTTTGATCTAAATTATGACATGGTTAATCACATGATTGTGATTTTCTATTGACGCAATACATTGCCTCTGCTTTGGAATGAAGAGACATAACTGATAAATAGTTGTTGACCCTGACACGTTTTTGTGGTATATAATGTAAAACAGGGAACTTATGTTGATGGTATTAAAGAGGAAGTTGTTCTATCCCCTGCTCATGCTCTTTCCTTAATAGCAACCGGGGAAGGTATACAGTTAGATATTCTTTCAAAATTTGCACCAGTAATCTGTTTACTTGCTTTACATTGCCTGAGATATTGGATTATATAATTACTGGTATTGTTGCAGCACATAGGCATGTCGGCTCGAACAATTTTAATCTTCTTAGCAGTCGCAGTCACACTATATTTACTTTGGTGAGTTTTCCTTTTCTGGAAATTGAGCGTTTGCTGGTTTTCCATCTCAAGCCATCTATTTACGACAACTTAAAGATCAGCACAGGAGTGGTTTACTCATTTCAGACTGTATGGTGGGTAAAACCTTGTACATGGCAACATCCTGGAACTTTCTTTGTTGACCTTGATGGAACCCTTAAATTTCATGCTGCGCAAGTAGGAATTAAGGCATTTGAAGTACACTGAAAGTTGAAGCCATTAGTTTTCCAGAAGATACTGTTAGGAACGTTGTAGAAATTGTTTGCATTTTTAGCACGTTAGTAATTAATAATGTACTACCTCCGTCTCTAAAAAATTGGCGCTTTTCTTTTTCAGTATTTAATCTATGATTTTATTTCTTCAACTCTTTAATATATAAAGTCAATTAGCTTAAATGCAAATTATAGATTAATGTTTGTAGTTTCTAAATATTTTTTTTTTGAAATTTTTTAACGAAATCTTTCTAATAATTTGAGTCGACCACAACATCGAAAAAAGAAATGCACCGATTTTTTAGGAATGGAGGGAGTAATAAGTACACTGATTCTCACTCTGAACTCTATAGTGATAAGGAAAAACCTCTCTGTGTGAAGTGTGAACATTTTGATGTTGTCTATGGTAATTTCTTTTTTTGGGATCTGGTTATCTGAAAAGTCTTGTCTATGCCACCAGACAATTGAAAGCAGTTCACGTGGGGGAATGCATACAGAAGAAGATGTGACTTTGTCAATGCTGGTAATGCGCCTCGTTCACTTGTAATGCACAAGATTTAACCATGTTGATGCTTCAGTTTATATGGAATTGCATTCTTGACCCTTTGGAGCTTAATTTTTTTTCCAGAACCTCATTGATCTTGCTGGTTCTGAAAGTTCTAAAACTGAAACAACTGGATTAAGGAGGAAAGAAGGATCATACATAAACAAAAGTTTGCTTACTCTTGGAACTGTATGACTCTGACTATTGCTTTATTGAATTTTTCAATCTTCAATTGATGTTTTCCATTAATATTTGAACTGTGTTCTAATTTGTAGAACTGAACAAACATTATATCCAGATTTTGCCTCAAAAGAAATGATATTTCACTTTCAATTTCTGTTGTTCTTAGTTATGTGCAGTTCTTTATATTTGCCATTGGAATGAAAAATATTTCAGTAAGTCTGCACAAACAACTTCTAAAGCCAAGGGCGTACCTGAGATTTCTGTTGGTTGCATTTTCCTCATGGATGCGTGACTAATTATTTAGTCACACAAAGGACAATAGACTACATGATTCTATCCCTTAAATTTGGTCCATTGAATCAAGAGTTCAAATAGGAAAAATCAGAAAGCTAGATTATGGAGATTTGGTATAGGTTGTTCACTGCTCACCCTTTTAACTCTAATTACAGGTCATTTTCAAGCTGACAGATGGAAAAGCTACACACATACCGTATCGAGACTCAAAGCTTACCCGTCTATTGCAATCGTCACTCAGTGGCCATGGTCAGATATCTGTATGTCCCACTTAAGTCGTTGCTGATTGCATTGTAAAAAAAATAAAAAAAGGATTTCATGCACTATGTTAGGATGTATGGATATAGCAAATAGGGGAGAAGAAATGTTTGAACTAGTAGCCGACCTTGCATTTTAGAAAGACATGCAGCTGATGACACGATATGTTTATTGACATTCCTTTCCAGCTTATTTGTACAATAACACCTGCCTCCAGCAACAGTGAAGAAACACACAACACACTGAAGTTTGCCCATCGGAGCAAGCATGTTGAAATCAAGGCTTCTCAGAATAAGGTATAAAACTTGAGTTTATGTGGAATGAAGTTTTTTAGGCTTCGCACTTCATGAATTTCTCATTGGTGCAGATAATGGATGAGAAATCACTTATCAAAAAGTACCAAAAGGAGATTTCCTGCTTAAAGCAAGAACTTGAGCAATTAAAGCGTGGGATGATGGGAAGTTCTATTGCTACCGCATCTACTGATGAGGACCTTGTTAATTGGAAGCTTCAGGTTTGTTGCTTGTTTCAATTAAAGAATCATAATGCTTCTACTAGTTGCCCTCTATATTGAAGAAAACTTGGTGCACAAAATACGGCATTCTATGATGTGATAGCATCATTGCTAGTTGGAATATTTTATATGTGCTTCTGGTTTCCTATATATATATATATGTATATGTATATGTGTGTATATATATATATATTAGAGTTGACATCTCATTAGCTTGGAAATAACCACCTGTTATGCTTGTCTAACAAATTTTTATCATGTTTTTGTAGCTTGAAGCTGGACAGGTTAAACTACAATCACGATTAGAAGAAGAAGAGCAAGCTAAGGCAGCATTGTTGGGAAGGATTCAGCGATTGAAAAAATTAATCTTGGTTTCTACTAAGAATTCCATGCTATCTAGTATTCCTGAAAGATCTGGGTGTCGGAGGAGACATTCTTTTGGGGAAGATGAGGTGTGTGACTGTAGCGTTGAGTATAATTTCATATAGTTCGTGCCATTTTTATTTTCAGTTTATATAGATCTCCTTGGCTTACATACAACTTTGTGATGCAGCTTGCCTACTTACCTGATAAGAGAAGAGAACACATTCTTGATGATGATAATGATGCTAGCTGTGCTTCTGAGGTATCAGTTGAAGGCAGAGATGGTGTTACAAACCTGGATGAACTTGTGAAAGATATCAGACGGAATAGGAGGCATGGAATGCTTGGCTGGTTTAAACTTCGAGTAAGTTGCATGTTAGCCTAACATAACATCATTTCTCTTATTTCTAGTCTATTTCTTCTACACTTTCAAAAAACTTTTGGTCTATGCTAGATATGACTAAACCATCTAAGCTGACGATCCCTGAGTTTGTCTCAATTGGACACTTCAGTCCACAGTTTTAAAATTTTCTGGAAGTTCATGTTTTTTTTTCTTGGTTTGGAACCCTCACCTTCACGATTCATCTGTGTCAACTCAACTCTTTGTTGGTTGCACCTCTTGTTCTCAGTTACATCAACCCTCCCCATAACCACAAGTCACCACTTTTCTGAGGATTTGTCATTCACCCTCCTTAAAGTAGCAGCTATTGATCGCCCACTTGAACCAGACACTTTGCTCGTCATTTTGGATACTCCAAAAGCGCTTTTAGCCATATTGGCCTTGTTCAGAGATTATGTTGTAGAACCTCAAACCACTGTCATTTTTTTTTTGTAAATAAGTAACACAAGATTTTTCCTCTGATCACTGCCTTTCCAGTTCATAACAGGGGTGGAGGAATGCAGGGGCAGGAGGAAGGCCTTGGACCTGCTAATTGTAAATTCCTTCTTTCAGGAGTTAGGTTGTGAGCTATATACCTTGACCTCTCTTAGAATGGTCAATATCCCCTAGTAGGAGTTAATAGTTTTTTCATCTGACTCCTACTTCGTACAACAACTGGCTTTACTCCTGTCCAGAAAATTGCCTACAGATACAAGGTGATGTATATGCCTCTTGGAAAGGTGTGAACATCTGACACCAATCAGTTTGAGTTCTAAACAGTAGTGTCTCCACCAATTGACTGAACTTTGCTGTCATTACTTGGAGATTTGTCGATCCAACAACAGAATCTCTACATCTATTTACCAATCTAGGACTCAATATTTGATAAGTGTATTACAGAACAACTTCATCATATTGTAGGCAGAAGTTGTTGAGTAATCGGCTTACATGGTTGAACATGTTAGTGCTATTTTAGCTGAAGATACTAACATAGTCTCTGTTATGGAAATCTGCTCACAGAAGCCTGAGAGTCCAGCAGCATTGTCGCCAAATGCTGAGAGTACAAGCTCTCCCAGTGAGTCACCAGGATCTTGTTCAAAATCATCAAATGATCATAGCAGCAATGGACGGCAGAAATCAACTAGTAGGAGAGGAGGTGAATCTACAACTACCGAGTCATTGCCAGAAATAATCCAGGCAGGTGATTTGTTCAGTGTGACTGTTGGAAGCCAAAACGTGCCTTCGGTGAGAAATTACTC
Source organism: Daphne laureola (assembly GCA_038382905.1). Lineage (NCBI taxonomy): Eukaryota > Viridiplantae > Streptophyta > Magnoliopsida > Malvales > Thymelaeaceae > Daphne > Daphne laureola. The sequence goes on along the minus strand of JBBYHH010000566.1, from coordinate 1,199 downwards.
TACACACTTCCAATCTGCTCATCTACTGCTGTAATTCACTGAGTTAAAGGAATATGCTCATAACTTCATAAAATACATGAAATACAAATGAAAGTTACTTTAGATTTGTATGTTGAAATGAAGCCCTCCCTTTGAACTGGGACAGCAGTGTATTGCTGGATTCACTGTCTCAGTATCATGAATGTGGTTGATATGATGACAATGTGACATCCAATTTGATGATTTTGTTTCCGTTAATTTATTGTCGGTAGATAATATGTATAGACGTGGTATTTCCTTTACTATGTAGAGTTCTCTTCACATATTTTTAATGTTCTAGTCCTGCTTTGTTAAAAGTTGCTTTCTTAATTATTGTAGAAAGTTTCTGTTACACATTTGACGACATGTCTCCTTCTGTAAAAGAATGAAGAAAGTGCTATCTGCATTTGGTAGACTGAATCATTCCTTTATTCAAGTACAGTGGTTTGTTTATCTGTTTGTTTGTTTGTTTGTTTGTTTGTTTGTTTGTTTGTTTTGAATTGCTATTCTCTAGATTTAAATTTTTTGTCAATTTTCTCCATTTTCTAAATTTCTTACTCGTACACTTGCAAATAATCAAGTACCTCATATGACATTAAGTAACCCGCTCTAATCGGTAAAGCTAATTAACTTCTGATAGAGTGGGACTACTATTACGGATCAAATGGATCTCCTTCAAGAGCAAATGAAAATGTTAGCTGGGGAAGTGGCTTTGTCAATTAGTTCTTTGAAAAGACTGTCAGAGAAAGCAGCTAGTAGTCCTGCAGATTCACAAATTAGAGTAAGCAGTCTTATTTATGGCAGCAAAATACAATATGCTGTTATGGGTGGCCGTCTGACTGTTAACCATCTTATTTAATATGATAGGAACAAATGCAGAAGTTGAAGGATGAAATAGGTGAAAAGAGGTATCAGATAGGTGTCCTTGAACGGAGAATGATTGGTTCTGTTGAGATGTCTCCACACACGTCATCCAGTGTCGAAATGTCCCAGGTATAGTGTTTGGATGAATGACAGACATCAAACGTACAAAGTATAAGGTTTTTGGCTCTATACTGAAAGACAATTAAACAAACAAACTCAGAAGAGATGTTTAACTTTTTGTTTGTTACCATATATTATTAGCTGTACATAATCTCTTACCATATATAGATGCTAAGGATTAAACATACATATTCTCT
>JBBYHH010000455.1:0-17312 GCA_038382905.1 Daphne laureola | reverse complement strand
TTGTAAATAGTTGTTTTTCTCTTTAATTTCAATTATGGCCCTCTTTCTTGAAATTGTGTGCTCTGTTTTTTAGTTCTGGGAATTAGTAATGAAGAATCTCTCTAGCAGAAGGAGTTTGGCAAGATAGGGCTCACAGGTAATGCCCGGTGAAGAAAAACTACAACAACTCCAACAACTGGAATGCTGGTGTCAGGGTATTGAACTGCTAACTAACCTCGAGAGGAAAATTTAATGAGTTGTGCAGCTGGTACCAGGTGATGTTAATTCCCTTCATTGTATTGCTGGTAATTGTCTAATATTCAAATATTTTTCCTTTCATACACATGCTTTTGTTGAAGTTTGTTAGTACTTAGTATAGGAGCAAGTGTATTTTTGCAGGTATTCCATGCCAGGAGTAAAAATGGGAGAATCTTGATGGAAAAACGCATAAAAGAGTAAGCGGAGGACCCAAATGCAAACTCGGAAGAAAGTTCAAGGAAAATGGAGGAAATTAGATTCTTGTGAAGTTGACACCGACTTCAAATGACCATATCTCATTTTTCTGAGCTCTAAATCGAGTGATTCAAAGTGGAATATTTAAGTTCACGAATAGAGCTTTCCAACAAGACCAATTTCAGTTCATTTGGAGATCTGTAGCTTCCTGTAGAGCGTTTTCAAGATGGGATATCCAAGCAGACCCGACAAAATTCCATCCCCGCGTGATCACGGCGTGATTCATGGCGCCGAGAACCTGCGCTGCCACTTTTTCACCATCCATGGCTCCATCATGGCGCCAACTCTGCATATTTTTTAGTGGGGGACTATTACGCTTAATTTAGATTTTAACACACTTGCACTAGATTTTCTAGACTATTTTACCCTCAATTAAGTCCCTAAAGGTGTTCAACATGTCTAGGGACTCTTTAGTCATTATGATACCTTATATATACTCTTTTAGGGTGACTTTTGAAGTGGTTAAGCAAGGATTACGAATTTAAGAGGTTTTTAGTTCTATTTTGAGTTCTAAACATTATTCTACCTAGGGTTTGAAGCTCACACAATTTTTCTGGAGTTGAAGTTTGATGATTATTGGTGGAAGACACTTCTAAGTAGAGTTTTATTTTCTTCCTTTCTTCTCTTTTAATTTTTTATTTTCATTAGTACATGTTCATGATTTCTTGTGATATGAGTATGAGTGAGTAGACTCATATCTCTTGGGGTTTGCTTGTCTAAGGTAATTCTTATAAGTTCTCACATTTATATTGATTTGGATATTGATTCTTGTGATTTAGATGTTTTCGTTATGATGAATGTGGCCACATTCATACATGTACATAAAGTGTTTGATAAAATGCCTGAGAAGGATTTGGTTGAACTAGACTAGTAGGAATCAATAGAATAACTTCCTATTAGTTAGAGATAACTTTTAGGAGTTGTTTGGTGATTAGGTTATGAACTATTCTTGCCTTAAGAGTTAATGCTAGTACATGAGAATGGCTAGGTTGATTTGTTAAGAGATTAACAGGTTTACTTGAGAAAGAAACTTGTTAGTAGAAGTAACTCACCTCCAATTCTTTAGAGGAACTTGTAGGAACCCTTAGCACCCAAGCAAACCCCGGGAGTCTTTTATTATTGAAAATCTTCAAACGTTTTATTTGTTCTTACTTGTCCGTTAAGTCATTCTGGCATCTTTTGATAATTGTTATTTTACTTGTTAGAGTTGCCTTCATTCCAAAGTTAGATTAATTCACTATTATCTCATCAATCGTTATTTTTCATTTTAGAGTAGTTAGCACTTTCATCCATTAAGTTGATCGACGCTTTAGTTCTCTTGGGTTCGACACCCTTTTTGCTCTCTACGCTATATTATATCTGATCCTTACACTTAAGGGCATCGAAAGGGTAATTATAAATATAAAATTTATGCTAGAAAGTTACACCATTTTACACGTATCAGAGTGTTACTGTGTTTTTGTGGTTTAAGGATAGATAGACAAAGAAGAGGTAGATGACTGCTTGATGAAGTTTTCTTCGGACGGACAACAAATCACAATCGCAATTCGATTTTGGTTTAAGACTCACGGTTTCTTTCTTTCAATTTGTGAGGTTTCTTCCATTTGATCAGTGGATTAACGTGGATAACAGTTATGTTGACTATCAACATCAATTCACGGCGTCCTTGCCGTTGCCGGAATCGGAAGAGTTGACATCACGATTCTAGCTCTTACAAATGGCGCTTGCAGATGATGAACAATACAGACTGAACACAAGTTTCTTTTTTTTTTCTTTGATGAAGGACAGCGGCAAAGTTTAATTCAAGTTCAATTAAACCCACCAAAACTTCAAGTTTGCCCGCTTCACTTTTTATCCGAAAAACTAAACCCAGCTTAACTTAAAATTTAAATTAATTCACCACCAAAAAAATTTCACGTTTTTCATGGACTCTCAAACTTGAGTCCCAAAACTGCCAGTTAATCAAAATTTAATTCAGTTACAAATTCCATACTAATCTAGTGAAAAACATTTCATTCACTTTTTAATTTTAAAACCCCTAATCTCTCGATAGCCGAATGAGTGGGACTAGGTGTTGAAGCTCCAGGGAAAATCTTACCTTCTCCTTGTCTATATATGGGATGAGTCGCTACGATTGAGATGGAACTTGCAAATGGAATAACATCTGTAAAGAGAGAGAGAGAGAGGAGGACGTGATCGGCCCGATTGTGTAGAGAGAGAGGTATAAATGTATATAAAAAAAAAAAAAATAATACAATTATTAGAGTTAAAACATTTGCTTAGGTTCATCTTTGTAATTAAAAATTTAACAGAATTTCTAAAGATAATTAGAGCTCAAAAGGGAAATTTTATATTATACCAAATCTTAAGATTTTTTTTTACGAATTCCAGAAATACACGAGACAAATTGAAAATCATGCTAAACCTAAAGGATAATTTCCCTATAACTTGAAAGATTGACGTTTCTGAGGAATTCAGAAATACCATACGGAGCTTTTCAGTTGTATGATCAGAGTTATCTTCTTCCTTTCATTTGCTTTTTCGTATTTAGAAAACCACTTATATAATTATTAAGTCATATAAGCGGTGTGTAGTAAGTTAGGAATAGCTTCCCAAATTTCAAAGAAATATGTAAACCCCGTTTTGATAACAGCTTTTTAAAAATAACTTTTATCTATAGATAAAATTTAACATTTAGCTATTTGATCTTAACCATTAAAAAATTATCCAAACCTTAATTTCAAGGAATAGCTTCCTAAACAGCCCAAATATCAAAATCTGTTTCTAAAATTTCTAACTTACACATCTTCTTTTCCCCAAAATATCAACGTGTAAAACTCAAAGAGTCTCCCCTGAAAGAGCAAAGTAAGCGTTTACCAACATGGCGATACTTAAAATGCACTACCAGCCCAACTTCTTCATATTGCAAATAACTATATAACGTTTTCCCACAATCAACCTATTTCCTTTGTACATTAAACAATTAGCGCCAAACAAAACCCAACCAAAGCGAAAGGCCAACTAGATGGTAAGAACCCAGTAATATTTAATAGAAGATGCTCGAGCATCACCTGGTTAAGGAGATAAAAGCGCACTCTTTTTCCAAAGCAAAACAACTGCGTAATGCCTGCCTTCTCTAGGAGCAAGATGTAACTGATGGGAGAGAAATAAGTGCATGCTTTCTCATCTTCCCTATAAAAAAAAGATGAAAGAAAGAAAGAAAGAGAAAGAAAAATGCATGCCTTCTCATCACTACATATTCCTCAAGTTCAGAATAGCTGCAAGTTCTCACAAGGTGAACTTCTGTGGACCAGAGTCAAAGTCATCAAAGTCGAATCTCTGTCGCTCTCTTCCAACCTGTACCGTGAACACAAGTATATACTGTTCTTAGTTGAGGTTGGTTTGCCAGCCTTCTTAATTAGGAAGAGAATTTACCTTCGTCAGGTACAATGGATCGCATAACATGGCTTCATCCACAGCAGTGAGCTTTTTCGACAATGTCATTATCCTGTTTGTGCAGAGAAAGGGGAAAAATCCAGAAATTAGCAGTGGTCTTGATCACGATCGAAAACAATTCAATTCACAATGCTGGGCCACAGTTGACAGAGCCTTGATTTGCTTATCATTTAGACACAACAGTACTTTTCTCATTTAATCCTAGAGACAGCCGAACATATCACCGAGTAGCATTGCAGTTAGAAGTAAGAGCATTCTTATCTTGTGAAACAAGATGAATACTGCAAACCCTTTAATAGTGTACCTCTGGATTGATGAATCGATACGCTCTATCATAGCACATGTTTTGTACTCTTCAGGATCCTCCAAGAATCTAACCATTCCATCCTTCTGATTGATTGTTGCATATATCTCACCATCTTGAATCTGACAATGGACCCCAAAAATAAAATCATTTGCCTGTATGAGCTCCGAATGTAAATAAGTAAAACTCTAAATTTAAAACAACCATATACCATTTGAAGAACGTGCATTTCTGCTTCCTTGGGACCATTTAGTAGCACAGTGTTGGCAATATCTTGGAGAGAGAGTGTTAAATATGTTTGTGTCAATCTCTGAATATTTCGTTTATACATTGACGCTACAACTTGCTTGACCAAACCAAGATTGTTCTCCTGGAGGATTTTTAAAAAAATAAAATAAAATAATAATCGATAAGCTACCAAAGATTATCCCGCATGTAGTCAGAAGTAGCAGGTGCCTTAGAAGTGCACTCACATTCTCAAACTTTTCTCTGTTTGCCTGCACACAAGTCTCTAACCCTGTGATTTTCCCAGTGATGTAACTATTTCCCAGTTCAACATACATCTGAAAAGAAAGAATTTCACGGGGAAAATGATGCAGCAGTAAGAAGAAAGAAGCATGCCTGTTCCACACACAAAAGCAAACTTTTTTCTTTCTCATTGTGTAGTAAGTGACATAAAAACCTAGAGATAGGTAGGAGTCTGGGTCAATCATGATCATTGTCATCAAATAAACTACTCCCTCCGTCCCTATTTAATTGTTACGTTTGACTTTCGAACTTTTGTTTCTCAAGTTTTTACTAGAAACAATTTGCTCAAAATTTTTGAAAAAAAAACTACTTCTAGAAACTAGACACATTGTTTTATCTTGTGTATAATAAAATGTTGAAAAAAATATATAGATTAGATGCTAATAAAGAAACATAACTATTAAAACGGAATGGAGAGAGTATATATCACAGCCATCTAACCAGCAATAACTATACGCAAAAGACAGTCAGCCATGGAATCAAAGGTGCTCACCTGACATAACATGGTACCATGCCTTATTCTGTTTTTTTTTTTTCAGAACAAATTATTTATACTGAATTTTTAACCCCGGTTTACTACAACTACAAAGGCGAAAATAGCCACGAAAAAAAACCCAAGCCCGGCATAACTGGAGTAGAATAGCATGCCTTATTCTCTATAATCAGGGAAAAGAATTTCTTATCACGACAAATGTAAAATCCCAGATTGAGACTCAAGGAAAAAAATATTCTCAGCTAGAAAGCTCTCGGGGTTAGCAGTAAAATGAACCCAGCATTCAGTTTCTCTATACAGGATTACACACAAGAAAAACCAACGTTCTAATACAAATCAATGATTACACTTATAACGTAAGTTTCAACTTGATTGAATCCAAAATAAAATAAAATAAATCATGAACCATGAATAACTCACAACACAATTTCCTAAGAAACATACGTAAGGTAGCAACTGTTCCCCCCCCCCCCCCCCCCCCCTCTTCCATTTTGAGGACACAAAAATTACTAATTCATGGGCTCATACAACATGAAATGTTTAAAAAAATCTTATTGCTGAAATTCTCGAATCAGGTAAAAGAGTTGGAGTTAGTTGTATTACTAAAATACCTTAATACCTTCTTGCAAATATCAGCATTTAAATATGCTAAAAAAGCACCAACAGGTGCACTCATAAGCCATCATGTATTTGTGGATATAAGACATCTGGCAATAGAATCCGCACTCACCTGGCATAAGCTCTTCAGATTCTTTTGTGCTGTTGCTGAAGCGTACTTTGGAAGACTACTCGAAAACTGTTGCAATAACACAAGCCATCATACACATATACTGCCCAAAATGACAATAGCGATAGAAAATATAGCAGGTATAAACAAGTCCTTTAAAAAAGTATAGAGACTGTAAATTTAAAAAAAAAATGAGATAGGTACATTTGAAAAGTAAATTACCTGTCCATGGTGAATGAGAGAAACCAAAATGTACTTTTTGTAAGCCTCCACAGCTATAGCAGTAATGGTACTCATCGGAGCAGTCACAACCTAAGGGATATATGAAAGCCGACATCAGATCATAGGTTGGCAGGCCTCATACCATACCAGTGGTAACAATCACCAGATAATCTTATAATTCTCAAAAACAAGCCACATACGTTGTGTAGAAGCTCCAATGCCTTCTGAAAACGCTTTTGCCCAATACATATCATTCCCCTATCACAATTGAAAGCAAACCATTTAAATCATTTAAGCAATAATTCAAATTTTAAAAAATTCTTTGAGAACAGGTCCTTGCATACAAACACATGCAATTAATTTCAGTAACAAGTCACTAAGCTAAAATCACAAAATATGAAACATTAGATATTCAAACAGTATTAGATGGGATGGCACACAACAAAACTTCTCCAAGGTGAGCATGAACTACAAGTCCATTGAAGTCCAGGCAAATTAACATGTAGCAACATACCCATAGTAGCAATAGAGCAAAAGATCTCTGGGATGGTCAACCTCCAAAATATCATCCTCCAAAATGGAAAGACCAGTTTTGTAACACTTTGATAACAAGCAAAGCTGAAGAAATTCAGGGTGTAACGGAGTTAATTTTTCAGCAGAAGACTGAAGCTTCCGAATAGCAGTAAGCAACGGAGCCACTCCTCGCAATGGTGCCTCAACCAGCAAAACCTGGTCCTTGAACCGCTTACAAATGGATATGACTGGACATGAGAAGAAAGTCAACATCACCATTTAAAGGTAAACACGAACAGTATCCATACAGAAATACAGTTGTTGTGAAGATTCATACACTTCTCAGGAGCTAAATTGATTTGCTTTGGATCACAGGACTTGATGAATCTAGCAATGATTAAAATATGTCTGTATGCTTGCTCTTGGTTGACTGGGGTGGATGTGCATGCGTCTCTGATAACATTAGCAGAAAACCCATCAGAATCAATAATTCAAACCACAAACAGTCTAGTAGCCACACAAATCACTTAAACAAGGAAAAAATAAACAGCACGAAAAGGGACAGTAGCCCATAACTCATTAGTACTTACTTAGGCTCTAACCATGAATTATATGAAGTACCAGATGCTTAGTTATACTAAATCATATTACGTTGACAGTTTCAACAAAGCATCTAACAGAAAAGATAATGAAGATAATTAACTGAACTAAATTAGGCAAAAACAACATGCTACCATCTTCCAGCACCTCTTATCGTCTCTGCAAAACAAAAATTCGAAGACCTATTCCACTGAACATAAAACGCTTCTAAGGTTTTTTGGAACGAAAAAGTAAAATACAAAACCGAAACTCACAAGAAATATAGATAACCCAGAGAATGATTGGCGGGATCAAGCTGGTCCAGAAACGGCAAAAGCCGAGTTGATTCAACGCGGAGGAACTCATCGTTCTGTTTCAAAACGTTTTGGAGAACCGATAAATCTCCAGCACCACTTAGCCCTTGAATTTGGGCGACTATCGATTCCATAGAGCTGATATTCCTCCGGCAGCCACTCGATCGATTTGCCGACCGCTGTCCGATCGATCGTTCGAGCGGTACACTGAACTGAGTAATGACCGCTCGGGTGAATTAACTTAAGCGGCCTTCAGCTTTACAGTCTTCAGGAATGAGGAGCACTACTGACTCGATCATGGACCTTCTGGGCTAGGGAGAACCGGACCAGGCCCAGCGCCAGCCAGCCGGCTTTTGTGTGACGCTAACGTAAACTGTGATGACTCAATGGCATGAAACTGAAAAGATTAGTGACTTGTAGTTTAGTTTAACTTTTTTTTTTAATAGTGCTAGTTTAGTTTTGGGAGAAAGGTTCACTTTGCCACTAAATTTGTGTTAAAGGGATAAGTTTGTCATTGGACATCCGGTTACGAAACAATTAGTAGTTATTAGAGATGGAGACAATCACGAACGATGCGGTAAAGATTGTGAAACATATCAATGGCATGGATAAGATGGATTAGAATTTCGTTTACCTAAAATCGTGTTTTCCGTCATAGACCTGTTGCAATTAGTGTTATTTTAATACTGGCTAAGCGAAGACTTATTGGTCTCGTAGAGGTCCTAGAAATATTAGGAAAATAATTTTCCTTTCAAATTAATAGTTTTGTCTTGTTATATTACTAGTAGTGAAAAATTTATCTCTAAAATAAAATATTGTGGACATTTTTATTCCAAAAACAAGACTAATGACAAAATAAAATATTTTTAAAGATTAATGGCAGAATTAACCTTTCTTAGTTTATTTAGTTCTACGACAAAATCATAAGTTCAAAACCACTCAGGTTTTCTTTTTTGACGACGAAGAGACGAACGAACGAGTGAAACAGAAGTAGAAGGAACTCGAGAAATCCAGTTAAAAATGGCAGATTATCACTACGTGTACAAGGATGTGGAAGGAGCGTCGACTCAGTGGGACGATATACAGCGGAAATTGGGAAATCTACCGGCGAAGCCACCTGCGTTCAAGCCGCCTCCTTTCGAACCCGCATCGGACCGGGAAGCGGCCCCGAAAGACAAGTCCTGGATCGACCAGAAGACTGAGGAAGAACTCGAGGAGATGGAGGATGGTCTTGATCTCGATGATGATCGCTTCCTCGAGGAATACAGGTTAGCTTGTTTGTAAATCATGATTTGTTTAACGCCACTCCGTTTCGTTACGAGGGAATTTTGAGCTCTGAGCATTTTATAGCAACTTCACTTTTTCGGTTTATTGTGTTTGAGTGAAGTTGCTTTTTGATTGATGGCAGAAAGAAAAGGTTGACAGAGATGCGTGAAGCAGCAAAAGTATCCAAGTTTGGATCTGTGATTCCGATTTCGGGTTCAGATTTCGTGCGTGAGGTCTCACAAGCTCCACCTGATGTGTGGGTTGTTGTGATTCTCTACAAAGAAGGGTAAAGCTTTTTGCCTTTAAATGATTTTACAGGCCAAACTAAATTCTTGTTAGAGTTATTCTCATAGCTGTTTTGTGTTGGCATTTCTGCTTAGAATCCAGCAATGTCAAGTGCTTTTACAATGCTTGGAAGAATTGGCAACTAGATACCCGGCTACAAAGTTTGTGAAAATAATCTCTACGGATTGCATTCCCAATTACCCTGATTGTAATCTTCCTACCTTGCTGGTGTACAACAATGGTGCTGTCAAAGCTAACTACGTGGGGCTGGGTAATTTTGGCCGCAGATGCACGCCTGAAGGTAGAAACACCTGCCTTGCAGCTTGTTTGCTAAGGCATTAATTTCTTTGATATGAGAATATGGGACCATTTTAGCCTGTCTAGATGGATGATGCTAGGCGTCATGTCTATTGTGTATGTTGGTTTGCCATTTTGGCAGTACTTTTTAAGTTTAGATATCCCTTCATTTCATGATAATGTTGAATGTAGAAGTTATATTTTGCCTGGAGTGAAGCAAATGAATGCACTAGTGCTTCTCTTTTCACAAAGTGTGCTTCTTTCTTATGTTTCATCCTTCCTGTGAGTGTGCTGGTGTTCCTTTGTTTTGGTGTGTGGTCCTCTAAACCGTCTTACACAATTGAGGAGACTTATCTCAAAGTCTTACAATCAGTGATCGAGCTGTTCCCTTATCCATTTTGAGGGGGCCTTTTTTTGCTGTCAATTCAAGCTGATGAGTTGATGCTACTTGTTTTGCTGAAGGAGCTTTTCTTGCATTTTACATTTTCTTGTTCTAGTTTGAACTGATTTGTTGTATCCAATCAACAGGTGTGGCATTAGCTCTTTGTCAATCAGATCCTGTTTTGGACAATGGGCAGCATGGAAATGACGGATCAAGAGACGCTGTGCTGGAAGGAGTTCGAAGGCAACTGATAGAGAGAGTTGTGAAAGATCATGAAGTTGTTGACGATGGATCTTCCAGTGATTAAAATGTTTTTCCCTTCTTCTTGTGTGTATTGAGGTTCGATTAGCTGTTTATCATTTCTGATTCTTTGATGCTTAAGCTGTAGCATAGTTTATCATGTACCCTACTATCTGTTTTAAAAAAAGTCTGGGCATGCATTTTGTGGCCTCTTATAATCAGCTGATTGACAATGTTCTATGAAGATTTTGGTATTGCATTCTGAAACCTTCTGGAAGAGAATTTTTAATAGCTGAAGTGAGAATTGAGATAACTGTCAAGAGGAGAAAGAGATTTAAACATGTGAAGTATCATATCCCATTTGGAATCTATTTGTTGAATTATGATGATTATACTTTTAAGAAGAAAACCAGATTTGTTTTGCAATAGTACTTCTTCAAACGGTAAAACTGTAATCTTTCTCATATACAGATCAATGAGCAGCCTTCTACCTAACACTTAACCGCAAAACAGAAGACACTAATTAACCTACTCATGTACATGCAGGAACCATTTCCTCCAGCCAACAAAGACAAAATATCATCTACCAATTTCCTTACGCTCCTAGTGCACCACCTTCCATACAGAAATGTCACCATAAGCATCAATTTGTGAGACATTGATGAACCCTCTACTCTTTAGCACCTGCAACAGTGTTATTATGCAACCATAGAATCAGCACCCTGCGTATTTTGATCCGCAGGAACTAGCACAACTCGATAGAGGTGAAACGGCCAAAAGACTATATATACCAATATCTCGTAAAAGAGCCTCGCGCTTTCTTTCTTTGTTCTGCCTTCCAGGAGCTGCAGTAAGCTTACTTCTCCCGGTTCTCCTTCTTTACCCTGACGTAAGAAAACTCTAAACAAGTAATCTGCAACTACTCTGCAACGGAGAGAGAGTGCTAATTAGTCAATATGTTCACCAGTTGCAGATATTGGAGAATAATCTTCAGAAGAATTTACTTAGTCCTTGCTGACCATCCACCTGCAGCTTCTGATGAATCTGAAGAAAGAGAATTACAACACAACTAGGCCATTAAAACGAGGCAATGCATATGCATTGGACAGAAGCATGTCAATAACACGAGTAATATTTATAACTGTTCATCCAGATAATTGTACCTTCATCCCGTCTCTGTGAACACAAATTAATATCCTGCGTAAGAAAGAACATAAATGAAAGAACATAGATCGATGTGTCAGGAAGCAAATAAGAGTTGCATGGCTGAATGATACAAAACAGTAAGAAGAGAGGATGAATGGGTATTGAGCATCATGCTTTGCACATGCAAATAACTACCGCAAGGTATCTGCTCAATAATTAAACTAGTCAGTTGATGAATAACCTCATGCAAGAAGCGGAGTTCAAGCTCCTCGTTTGCGCTCCATGAAGACTCCATCACAGTTAAATGGGAAGACATTCCACCATCAAGTTTATTATGGCTCGGGTAATCTGGGCTTCCGAAAGGTCTGACTGAGGCTGAATGCCGAACCGGTGTCTGAGGAGCAATTTCAGTTGGCTCTAAAACACTATGACCGAGAGAAGACGTCTCTGGCATGCCTGAATTTCCAGGAGGTTCAACTGTCTGATTAGATTCAGTACAGGCAGGAAACACGAGTGACTCAGCTCCTCTGAGCTCTGAAGTCTCATTGCCCACGACCAGAGGTTCTGGCACGATCACTTTCTTCATAGGTTCCACATGTTCACTGAACTTCTTTTCTAGAAAGAGTGATGTAAGCTCTGAACCACCTGCAAGGAATTATGCTCAGAAAAGAGTCCTCTTCAACCGTTATCGAGATAAAGGAAGTTTACACACAAGGAACCAATGGCTCAATGAGACCCTGGGACAGATTTGAAATCCGACTTATCATCCTGGCAACAAGCTCTTTATGAGAACTTTTTCTCCTTTTATGGACTAGATCACTTGAATCATCCAACCATTTCTTTAATACACTGCAATAGAAAAATGCAATAACCACTCCATCAAAATGCAGCCCTTACTATATATATAAACTCTTCCTACTTATACTAATCGAGCAAATTTCCCTGGTCAATTCAGTCAGGAACAAACAGCTTAAGTTCTACTAGGAAGAAACCGAGACAAATTAGCGAAATGATAACCCACAAACTTTGTGCAACATATTGTCTTGAGGCCACCCAATAAACAACTGCTATGCAAGAGAAACTATTTTAAATCTCAACATACTCCTGTTAGATAGCATTTCTTTTGTTGGACAACCTAAGTGTGGCAACATAATCCACCCTCTGTCCCCCCAAAAATGCTACTATAATCTTTTAGCATGGAGATTAAGGTAAAAGCAGAAAGTGATGCTAAAAAGGTGAGACATGTATGTCGAGAGTCTTAGAAAGGAAGATAAAATGACTGTAAAAGAGCAAAATAAGTATGTAAAAGTTTCCAAACCAGGAAATGTAACAATTACTATATCGGGACATCTTTAAAAGAAAAATATAACACTTTTCAGGAAGGGAGTAACACTAATATAGAATCCACATAGCATTTGTATGGTGTTTACAGAACATCTTTTATGCGGGTCCATAGAAAGCATGTAACACACCATGTATATATCAGTGCTTTGAGTTGTGCCCACACTAATCTTATAGCAAATGCAAAACTACCTCGACTAACTTCTTCATCATAAGATATCAGTTCCCATTGGATAGAGCAAGACCCTTAGGACTTCGAAGATGCGCACTGAATTGAACAACTTACTGATTAGGAAGCACAATGACATCGTCGAATAAGCATTTCCTTTTCCTCGAAAAACGAGGGTACTCCTTAGGTGCAGGTGTTCGGATAAACATAAAGTCCGGGGTAGCAGCTGCTAAATTTGAAAAGGACGAGCATCATGTAAGTTCGCAAATATGTAAAACATATTTTAGAGTCGATACCATTACTAAACTTGAACAAGGATTTTGTTTTGTTCTTTTTTTGGAGGGGAGAATAGAAGAGATATTTTTCTGCGTACCTGAACTCTCTGGCTTAGACTTGGGAGTTGTATTAGTTGTAACTGATTCAGTATTGCTTTTTCTGATGGTTTCATGTACTCGGTTATGAGAAGCCTTGGTGTCTGACAACTTTAGCTCATGAGCATTATAGTTTGCCTCAGTTGATGGTGTAAGAAAGCATGGGGGCTCAAAGAAATCAACCGGGGAGCATGTTCTTTCAGGCAACTCCTTGTCTCGCAACTTAACCTCCTTAAGACCATCTTTTTCTTCAGTAGAAGGTATGAAAAATTCTGCTGGTTGAATACAAGAGGTGTCATGTTGCATAAGTTTCTCTACACTTGTTTCCAAGTTGACAGCATCAACCTCTACTTCCATAGCATCGCGCATATGGTTTTCTTCTGAACTTCCAGTCACTTTTGTGGCTGCTTTTACTTCAAGATGGCTCATGCATTTTCCACTGACAGAAGGTCCCTCTGAGACTGCAATAACAATGGGCTGCTCTTCAACTTCATTATCTTGACCCACATTTGCACTTTTTGTCCCCTCTGTAAGTACATTTTCTCCTTGAAGGTTCTTGCATTCTTCAGAGAGCATATCATTATCTTCTTCCTCTTTTGCTTCTCTTTCAGAGAGTTTTCCCGGACCTTCAACATCCATGGGTAGTTCATCAACTTGATCTCCCCCAGATGATTTGTCATGTTTTGGGGGTTGTTTATGAACAACATTAAACTCATTAGCTTTTAGATCTTCTCCGTCCAAAGGTTTGTCCTGTCTAAGCTTTTCCACATTAGCTTCTTGGTTGACTGGATAATCTGTTGTTCTCGGGTTAGCTTCAATATCCTCCAACAGGTGACAGGAATGACCACTGCAGTAACATGGTATAATTTAAAATGTAGCTTAAAAAGAAAACACACATTAACATGTGTGACAAGTATTTTTCAATGTAGAATAAAATAGATTTGAATACATACCCTCCAGTCAGATCACAATCCAAGGTATTGCTGCATGCATCATATTTCTCATACCAGTTCTGCAGATTATCAAGATTTTCATTCTTAGATTTCATAGCATACTAAGATTTCCATTTTTCCTTTTTTGCCTTTTTTTCCCCTTTCTGCTCAACATACCTTTTCCAATGAATTCAGTCCCGTATTGGTTTCCCGAGCTACATCTGTTGATACACTCCAGACTATATCAGACCAAAATACAACAGATAACGAACAGGACCATATGAGGTGCAGACAAAATACCTTTAAGGGTGATCTTTTCCTGAGGCATCACATTAGTTCTGGGGGGATGAACAACCAAATCAGCAATGCACAGATGGACAAAAATACACCCATATGTAGCACTAATATCCATATATGTCAACAAAATTTGAAACAATAGCTTACACAACATCATCATCATCAAGAATCTCCAAATCGAAAGCATCTAACGCGAAACTTTCAGGCAGGGTAATGGAGAGACATGGAGCACGAAGAGTTTCTGCCTCCACCTTATGCCTTTTCTTAGCAACATAGTCATTGATTTTCACAATAACTTCATTGAATTCGTCAAGCAAATAGTCAACCTTTCTGGAGTATATTCTGACAACACCAAGAAGTAGGTATGCCAAAACCCTGTACGTTAGGAGATCAAACTTATCTTGTATTGTATCTGCAAAAGATTGAAGAAATGTCTATCATGCAGTTCAATAGCTTAGGTGGACAAGGGAGTTAATACTAGTAATTAACTTGATCTTAGATATCAGGTGTGGTAAAAATGGAAAAAGTAGAGTGAAAATCAGATGAAAAATGTGAAATTTAAGAATGTACCGCAAAAGAAAACAACAAAAAGATTACTACTACTTTGTAGCACACAACTCCTCAAGGATTAAAGAGGAATCAGGAAAATGTCTCATTTAAATAAAACAAAGTTATTCAGAAAACCTGAACACTCTGCGTGTAAACAGTTCCATACAATAAAGAACTTCTCGTTGTAAACCCAGAACAGCCCACATATCTGTTCCGTTTTCCTTCACTAGAATTACTACCCTAAATAAATTAAAACATACAAATAAAAGCAAAACCCAGATATAAATTCTCCTTCAAGACTACAACCCAGGAACATTTTTAACAGTTGAAGCGCAAAACACAGCCAAATTTCTACTTTTTAACATCACCCAAACAAAAATTTCAAAAAAATAAATAAAAGGGATGAGCTTAACTGTAAAATGAAGTTCTTCTTAACCATCTTCTAAGACTTCAGAGTGAATGAAAAGGTGAAGTTGAAAAAATGTAGGGCGTGCACTGCAGACCCCTTTTTTTCTCAATGAAACGAGCAACAAGAATCAGGAGGAAAATGAAAAGGGGGCTGACCTATACAAACGGAGATGTCGGTCTCAAAGACGTGAACTTTCTTTAGCCTTTTGAAGCAATAGGCAGCGACCAATACGGCACCCATAGGGCCTTCCCTTGAGAGAAGGCACTGTGAACTGAACATGATTCTTTTGTTTTCTCAAAGTTCCCTCCTTTTCGGTTCGTTGCCTGCGATTTTGAGAGGGAGGCACTTCGGAGCTCGCTGGCTCTGAGTCTACTCTTGAGTGATGTATTTATTTATGAACGAAACGGTCGACTGGTGTGCCAGGCACGCCTCGCATTTTCTAAATTTCTGTTCCAAGACAAAAATCCGTACCTTACCTTAGGTATCTTCTTTTCGGTTTCTTAGGAAATAAATTTTGCATTAAATTGATATGAAATTTGTAAAGTAAAGTAAATATGGTTATGGTTTCAAAAAAATACTAATTATCTTCATGCTTTATGATGATTCTAAATTAGGGTGTAGTGTTATATTATTGTGGGGTATGTTCGATATTGAATAAAATCATCAAATCACTCTCATGTATGTAAGAGTTTAGAATAATACATCACACATTTTTGAAACCTAACAATTCCCCACCTTCTTCTAAAGAGTCCTCACTGTCACTGTCACTGTCGGCCGACCACTGAGCCAATTCTTCAACAATTCTCATCAAAGTGATGGTAATGGTTCAACACACCTCTGCCAGCATCACTATTGTCAACAATCATTTTGATGCAACCACCGATGTCATTTGAGAAACCACTATTGACACATCCACATTTACCACCATCGTGCCGTCCATCTAACATGTCGGTGACGAACAACCGCAGTGTTGGTGGGCGATAAGATGGGCATGGCTTGATGGCAGGACAAACGATCCTCGGTGCGGCGCGGAGAATCGATGTCAGAGGTGGCCTCTTGCTCCAGATCTGAAATGTCTGCCGGAGCTAATTAAACGTCATCGTACACGGGACTCCTCGGTCCGGTGACGGCAAAACTAGGGCTCGGCATGTGTCGGTGATGTCACTATGCTGAAAATGGTGTCCATGCCTGTAGCAGGTGAGATCGATGATGTACGAAGGTGACAATGATTGTGGGATGAGGAAGATGGTGGGGAGTTGTAGGGTTTTAAAATTGTGGGGTCTTTTATGAACTTTTACATAAATGAGGATTGGTTCTATGATTTACTAGTACCACTCAAATCTTGATATTGCTCAAATCCTGATATTGTGAAGAGACCCGTGGTTATTTTCATCAATTTGCATTGTTATTTCCAACGATGATTTAATTCTTTTAGCGACTTAAATTAATTAGACTGCTCATAATGTAATTTTTTTCCTCTAAATTTGTTGAGGTTTCGGCTAAATATTGATGGAAGTTGAGAGTCCAATTCTACTGTTCCCTTTTTCCATGTCTCCTTTCTGTCCCTTATTATAATTTTTTAATATCGTTAAATAATCTTTTAATTTTTTAATGGAGCAGTTAATGGTATTAGAAAATTATAGTGGAGGAGATGAAATGGACGATGATGAAAGAGAGTAGAAGCTCTCTGTTTGTTGTTGTTTAGAAGAAGAAGAAGATGCGTGTTGATCCCTTAGAGCATCCCCAACAGCCTCCCCATTTTATTGGGTTGCTTAATTTTGGAGAATTTAGGACTAATTTTTTGTCTAACAGGTTCTCCATCTCATTCTCCAAAATGGAGAAAAGGAGAAAAAAAAAGAGCTACATTCTCCAAATATGGAACACTCCCCATATTTTTTTGGAAACTCCCTTCAACCTTGGTAATTGTGAGATAGACATGTGTCAAAAATGGTGAGGTTGGTGATTATGAGTGGGCTCATGTAGTATTACTTTATTATTAT
>JBBYHH010000235.1:0-17322 GCA_038382905.1 Daphne laureola | reverse complement strand
CCCACGAACATGGATTTCCTGAAAAATAAACTTGCGCTCACACTAAGTACTAACAATCATTCAATAAAAGCATGTGTATGGAAGGAAAAACATATAAATATGTGACAATCATCAGGCACCACTTATTTACTTAGTTTTTTTAACTCCAATTATTATCATCTCTCTCCACCAGTACTGTCCATCTTCCCCGCCATCTTCCACCATTGTCACCACCAGAGAGTCGTCGGTGCACAAAAATCATCATTCTAATCCACGGCGGCACGAGGAGCCCGGATCAGTGTGGTGACGAATGGTGGAGAGCCTCCCGAGGTCGTAGGTGACGGATCGGCTTGAGGGGCGGTGGCAGTGCTGTCAAAGTTTCCCATGAATTAGATTTGTTCCATATCTGTTATTGATTTGTCCTCCACTCCAGATCTGCTTCATATACAACTTTGAGGATCTCGTGAATAATTTGGATGGGTTAATACGCCCAATTTATGGAAGATGTGACAAATGAGTTGCAGAAACATTGTCTGCAAAGCTTTGCAAAAGAATAAAAAATATTGGTAGCATGGACTAGAAAAACAGAGATCGACACTTCATTTGGTAGTAAAAGAACAAAGTTGTCCAAATCTGCTACCACAGAGATGGGGGCAGAGACGACGGAGGAGGCGAAGATGCTGGGTGGAGCTAGCTGGTTGGTCAGTGGGGTTTGGTCTCATTCATTAGCTTATTAAATTATTAATCTCATTTAATGGCCTAATATTATAATTTAATGTTACATGACATTTTAAACACGTCTAAATGGAAATCACATCAGCATCAGAAATGTCATTATGATATTTTTAAGGGAGAGTGAGGGTCTATAAACATTGACGATAGTGGTAAATGCGGATCACTTTTTAAAATAATAATAAAAAAAGTTATTTTGATGATAAAAATATATTTTTTCCCGTTCTTTTGCATTTGTGTTCTTTTGTAGAATTTTGTAGAAAAAATGGAAATTTTAAAACATTGATGTGAAATTCGGGTGAAATATTAACGGCCAAAATACACCATTGATCCTTGTATTTTGGTAATTCGTATGAGTTAGTTCTTTAAGATTAACTTAGTATGATTTAATCTTTAAAGTTTATGAAATGTAAAAAGTTAATCCATTTAACTTATAAAACATAAAAGAATGAGGATGAAGAATATAAAATATGGTCCTTATAATTACCTAGTAAGTACCATATCTACCCAAAAGTATTTCAATATTAAATTTTCATCATTTAATTTATGATTTATTTTTATATCGTTTTAAGTTATAAAATTAAAATTTCATATACAAATAATAGTTTGATGCCTTTATACAAATGATAATTTGATATTTTTAACTTTATACACATAAAATATTTTAAAAATAAATATAATGAATTTTAGGACATGAATTATGACACATGAATTTGATATATAAATTATGACAAATGAAAGACAAATATTTCATGTGTCATAATTTGATATAATTTTTTTAAATATAGTTTTTTTTTAAATTTTGTTTCATTGTTTATCTTTGTTAAAATTTGAGTCAAATATTAAATTTTAAAACAATAAAATCAAACATGACAATGTTTTTGATGACGAATGGAGTATATGTTTGACTGGCTGTGGAGATTAATGATATAAAAACTAACGTAGTAAGATCGAGAGATGGAGTACTTACTTCCTAATGATATGTATATAGGAAAAAATATGGATTACTTTTTTTAAGCTTTGAAAATTTGATGTGATATGTGTGAGTGATAAAATTTGAGGAAAATGTGATTTGATGGAGAATTGATGGACAGTTAGAAGATTTTGAGATTTTTTTTCAATTGCACCAAATGATCACATCATAAATCCATAGAGCTCTTTCAGTGTTTTTGCCTAGAGTTGTTATTTATATACAGAGGAATGATCGCATCATAAATTCATAGAGTTATTACTTATATCCATAGAGTTGTTATTTAGAGAAAAATCTCAATAATTAAGTCTAATGTAATTTAGTTTGTTTATAATTTTGATGATAAATTTTTTTACACCCGTTACAATAATTATCTAAATTATTTGTCTTATTTTTTTAGAAAAAATATTGTATGTGTATAAAGTCCAAATATCAAATTATTATTCTTATAAAGACATCAAATTTTATTTCTATACGAAAGTTAATTTTAAATTTATAATTTAAAATGATATAAAAATAACTCATAAATTAAATGGTGAAAAATTAGTGTTGAAATACTTTTGGGATAACTATGATACTTACTAGGTAATATAAGAATCATAGTTTATATTTATCTTCCTCATTCTTTTATATTTTATAAATTAGAAGGACCAACTCGCTACATTTTGTAAATTTTAAGGATTAAGTCACACTGAATTAAATTCGAAGAACTAAATAGCACAAATTATCATAGTAGAGGGACTATTGATTCATTTTGGTTCCTTTGAGATAAAGTGTGTTCTTTATTAAAGAAAAACCTAAGGGTAAATTGAGAAAAAAAAAAAAGAAAAGTATTCTGAAGCAAGGGTGTATTCTTTTACACATTTTTTGCAACAAAGTGACAACCATTTGAAAAGAATGAGAGAAAGTTACTAGATAATTGTTTTTTAGAAATTGTGCAAATTTAAGTTGTCGTGTTGTTTTTGTTGTTAATTTAATTTAATTTTTTATTTAATTTAATTTTTTATTTAATTTAATTGTTTTTGCCGAAAAGAACACACACTTTTTCATTTCAGTTGGTTTGAAGTTTTTAGCGTTCGGTAACGCAGAAATTCCAAATTCTTCCAGTATCAGCTGTCTGTTCTGTGAGAACCTGAAAATGGCTACATCTTTCTTCTCCTCCACAAACATCTCTCTCCGATATTCCCAGACACCCGGATCAATCCTGCCGGCGGATTGTCCATATCCGCGCCAATCGAACACCTTCCGCACGAATTCTCCAATTGGGTCTCAAAGAATCGGATTGCTGAGGAATCTTAAATCGGTAACTAGGGCCTCATCGCAAATCTCTTACCGGAAGCAGTTCCCACGAGTTGGTGCTCCGTCGACCGGCCCAGTTCCTCCTGCTCAGCTCATTCAAGTCGTCGAAACTGCCGCCAAGACTGGCGCTGAGGTTGCTCTTTCCTGTTTTAATATGCGCTGTTCACAATGTCTCTTGCTATCTGGTGTTTTTGTAGTAAATTTACAAGGCAGTTATAATGCTGCTGCTGCTACTGACATTGGACATTTCTTTGTCCTGGTGCAGGTCGTGATGGCTGCAGTGAATAAGCCTAGGAATATCACATACAAAGGACTCACTGATTTGGTAACAGAGTGAGGACCTTCCATACTCTTTTTCACGTTTTACTAAATTTGGAATTTGAAATCCTGTGAGAGTGACAAGATTTTCTAAGTGCAAGACTTCAAACACCTGGGTGTAAAGAGTGGGCCAATGGGACTTTGTATCTTCAAGTCTGGTTAAATACCAATGGATGTAGAAGTTATTCATCTAATTCTTAGGTCATTCATAAGTTTGCCACTTTTTTTTTGGCTGCCCACTGATTCAGTTCTGTGATACACTTGCTTATGAATTGAGAATTTACTAGTTTTTTCTTTTCCTGTTTGGTTATGTCTACCAGACCAATTTGTTGCTTATTTTGTCTACCTGCAGCACAGATAAAATGAGTGAGGCTGCTATTCTAGAGGTTGTGAAAAGGAATTTCGGGGATCATCTCATCCTTGGGGAGGAGGGAGGAATTATAGGAGATACATCTTCTGATTATTTGTGGTGCATTGATCCTTTAGGTCTGCCTCTCCGGACACTCTGAAATATTTAATAAACTTTTGATTGTTAATTAGAAGAGCTTTCTGACAACTTGTGAACTGGTTATTATATGAAGAGTGAAGTAGGTAATGTTTTCTGTTGATAACTCAATGCTAGGGCATGAAAAGCTGGCAGTTTGTTGATCATGTTGCATCTACATGCTATTTTTATCTTGATATGTATTAATTTTGTTTGCAAGTTCTCATTTCCATGTACTATGTCTTGACTGAAAGCCTGTCAGAGTCAGATAGATATTTCAAACAGTTTCATATCAGTCTGCAACTTCTAATATCTGATAAAATTGATATTGATCCGAACTTCGGTGTTCATGTAGATGGAACGACAAATTTTTCCCACTGTTATCCTAGCTTTGCTGTTTCCGTTGGAGTTCTTTTTCAAGGAAAACCTGCTGCAGCTGCTGTGGTACTTGTTGCACAATTATCTGTTCACCTTTCTATCAGTCTACTTCAGAATTTTGCATATGTATAAATGTGGACTCACGCATGTGCAGACACACACACAGACACACACACACACTAATATCTTTACTCACAGAGAGAGAGAGAGAGAGAGAGAGAGAGATAGATGATCCAGTTATTTGGATAGATTTATCTGAAGGTTTGTTCTATGTTTCGGATCTTCGGTTATTCATTCATGGAAATTTACATGGGGTGGACTACTTAATGGTTGCATGATCTAAAGGCATGTTTCATTATCGCAGAAGTCTTGCTTCCAACACAAAGGAATTCTGTCAAGTGCAGGGATGATGGATAGATGATTGTAGAAAGCCAATCTAAGTTCTTGTGACTGGTTTTATTGTATAGTTGATGTGTTACCAAGTTTCTAGCATACATCAAGTTCTTAAGAAGTTAATTCGTTCGACAATAATAGGATTGAGAAGAGTTATCGTTCTCAGAAGACAAAATGAAGTCAAGTTTATGTGCTTTACATAGCAGATCAGCATCAGCTAAAATGTTGCTTCCTTGTTTTTCAGGTAGAGTTTGTAGGAGGGCCTATGTGCTGGAATACACGTATGTTCTCTGCTACAGCTGGTAAGAAATTTCTACAGTTTCCTCATCTTGTTATTTTAATCAGATACATATTGATGGGACTTAACCCATGGCTTATGGCTATGGGTAAATTTATATCATATGGAGTATTTGATTAAGTTGGACTTAACCCATAGCCATAAGCCACTGGCTTAACTCCAACCAAATAGGGACATTCATGCGATCGAGCCCAACATATTAAAGTGTTGTTTGGTGATGATGATGATGATGATGTACCCTTGGTGTTCTAGGTGGGGGAGCATTTTGTAATGGGCATAGAATCCACACAAGTCCAACTGATAAGGTGAGTATTTACTGTCAGCCAACCTATCATGTAGTGTGAGTCAACGAACTCATGACTGAATATACTTTATTTACTGCCATCTGTATCAAAGGTTATTTCATTGTTATTAACTTTATCACCTTGAATTTGGGTAGTGAGATGACCATAGTTTGCTTTGTGTTAGAGTTATTTATAGTAAACTGAGATAATTTGTTCTGGGTGATTAAGAGTGATAACAGGATTAATTGGGTTGCAATAGCGCAATTTACCTATTATAAGTATCACTTTTCTACTATAAAATTTTGGGAACCCGTTGTATCATGCAAGCTTTCTCCAGCCATTTATCTACTCTTTTTTATTTGCCTAGTATAATAAAGGCATCAAGAGAGTGCTAAACCCAATTTACAACAAAAGTAGTCTGTAGTCCCAGGTTATTCGATCCTGGCACTATAATTCTTATAATCCAACACGTTCTAAATCACTTATTCTTCATCCTACGAATAGGATTCACTGTACCTAAAGGCCGAAAGAATAAGAACAAAGAAATTCCAGTTAATTCTTCTCTGAACAAAATCAAACCAAGTTCGAATGCTTATCCCAGTACTTCATACCCGGACCCTGTTCATATGCCTTGAAAACTATGTGATACGGATACTCCAAACGGCCCACCTAAGGCCCACACAAACGCCGAACCACGAGGTACCTACCAAACATCCAACCTCGTAGACATACCTGCCTCGTATCACCATATGCTTCGGCAGACGCATTCGGAGGCACAACAACCACCCCCCATTAAACTCTTCAAAATGTCAAACATCATTCCAACGCCTATAATGGCTGCCCTTAGACATAGCCACCATAAAGGCTCAAATCCCATGAATCACGCCCTCCTTAAAAGCCAAACAGAAGATGGAGAATTGACTTTGCCTCATCTTTACAAAGCAACCACCTTTTCATTTTTTCTAAGGTATTTCTTGTCATCTCCTGAGCTGCAAGCCACTTCCAAAGGAGCACTGATTTAGTAAATCATCATCAAATAACGCCTTAATCCCAACTCTGTTGGGGTCGGTGGCATGAAGTTTATAGTGTCAATTAATTGTAAAAAATTAATTGATACGATAAGTTCATGCAAAAGCAAAGTGGAAAAGTTTTATGGCAGATGCCCTTCCTGTTGCAACCTTTAATGAGATGAAATTTCAAACCGTATTATCACAGATTTTTCGAAGCACTGATCTAGTAAATCCTATTAGAAAATAAAAGAGACATTTATTGCGAATCTTAATTGTTGTTGTACCCGATTTCATCAGGAATTAGAAAACTAAGTTACTCTTTGCATCACAAATGTTCTGTCCATCTGAAGTTTTCTAAAATCTTCTCATTACCCTATTTCCAACTGTTGAATTGAAAATTAACTAAATATCCAAACTGGTGTTTTCTGTTCATGACGAAGCAATTTCGAAGCCGATTTTTTTTTTTTTTGACTCCTTGTTCAGATTCCAACTTCTTAATAGAACTTTCTCGCCATGGGAGAACTAGTGCCAAAATCTTCGAATACTGCCATCTCATATTTTGACATGAACAACTTCCAAGTGTCTAGAAGCTAATCCACTTTTTCTTTTGATTTTTAATTCATCCATCTGCCTCTACGTGTTTATAGGTGGAGCGATCTCTTTTGATTACTGGCTTTGGGTATGAACATGATGATCCTTGGGCAACCAACATGGAGCTTTTCAAGGAATTTACTGATATTAGCAGGGTAGAAGAGACTTCTGTTCATACGTGGCCTTGTTTTGTTTCATTGATTTTCCGATGGTGGACTAGTTCTCCTTCCCTCATCTGTGTCTCACTCTTCAGCTAACTTTCAGGGTGTAAGAAGACTTGGTGCTGCAGCTGTAGATATGTGCCATGTGGCACTTGGGATAGCAGAGGCTTATTGGGAATATCGTCTAAAGCCATGGGATATGGCTGCTGGTGTTTTGGTACGGTACATTAACTTTAGCTTTTTTAAAGCAGTTGCTTTCACTAACGGATTTTTATTCCTTGTGATTTTTGTTGTTGTTGCTGTTGATGTGGATTGCTTAGTGATTTGTGCTATCATTTCTCATGCATCTGCAGTGAATGAAAATCTGTAAAATCTCATCATTAGTTGTCTATGAGTTCAAAACAGACGTTTGGCTTGATGCTGGGTAAAATTTTACACATGTTTCCATTAGCTTAAAGTAAGGTTCCTCATTCTGTAAAGCTCTACTTTCTCCCCTGCATTTTAGGTCATGGAACACCTCATATGCACCTATCAATTTTGCCTGTTCTTTGGAAACAAATGTTAACAGAACATTCTTTGTAATCAATATTGGTAATTTCCCATTTGTAAAAAGTGAATTTAAAGTTTGTAGGTAACTCTGATAACTTCAGTAGTTGTTTATAATCCGAGTACTAGCTTGCTTGTATGATCAAATTTGCTTCTGATCTCATGTTTAAGTGGTGTTGTAACAATTACACCTATAAAGTGTATTCGCCCTAGAAGATGAATGTGGTAAATGCTAATCGACCTGTTGACACAAGGCACAACATAAGAATTTAACATGTAATTTAAGTTCACTGAATGAGTTTGTCAACAGTAATTTTCGTTGGTGAGGTTTCGTTTTTACAGTCTGCTTCTGATACATTCCACTTAATACTTTTTAATCAGATAGTTGAAGAGGCTGGTGGTGCAGTTACTCTCATGGATGGTGGGAAGTTTTCTGTATTTGATAGATCTGTTTTGGTTTCAAATGGGACACTTCATAACAAGGTTAGAGTTTTTAAATGATAAAATCATACTGTATTAGATCTTTTTTAGTTTCTTCAACCATCAAATAGGTTTTTAATAAACTGGCATGCTCCCCCTTCTTCCCCTCAAAATGGGAAAATTGTTTACTGCTAATTAAAGAAAGGGACATGTTTCTGATATGTAGATTTTGGCATAATTTATGCATAACTTGACCAAATGTTTAGGCATTAACAGTTGCAGATATTATTTTTGGTGGGTTTTTTGCTTGTTAAACTAGCATCATAACTATAAGCAACATGCAATACTGAAAAGTAGTTCTGGTATATATATATATGTTTTCACTAAAGGAAGTAACATAATCTCTTACTCATCTTTTTATGTCAACCACACTGAACCTGCACTAAGGTTTAGCAGAATTTTTCTGCCAATGATCGGGGTGTCATCTTCAGTTGCTGGGTACAAAGCAACAGCTGAGCCTTAACCCCAACTAGTTGAGGTCAAATACATGAATCTTGCATTTCCATCCCTTTATGTCAATAACAGCTCCTCTAATAGTCTAGTTGAGCCCATGTAAGTTTGGGTTATCACTTACACCATTCAACCTCACCTAAATCTAGCATATCATCACTTCTGCACACTGGCGGGAAAAGGTCTTCATTTGCTACTTGTCCCACCAAGTCTCTAATGTCTTGGTTTCTTATTCTATCTATTAGCGTGTGCTTACTCTTCAATAGAAGCATTTGTATCTTCACAATGTTCATCTTGTTCATGTGTTACTTTTTCACTTCCCAGCACTCCGTATTGTATAACATGGCCGGTCAATAGCATTGCTATAAAAATTCTATTTTAGCTTGAGTAGCGTACTCTTCATCCTCGAGTGAAACTCTACTTTCTTCTCTACTTCTATGCAGTTTAAATCTACATTCGATGTATTCTGTTTTAGTTGTACCTATTCTAAAGCTTTTAGATTCTAAGGCATTTCCCCATTGTTCTAACTTCCGATTAGCACAATCTTTGGGTTCACCCACCAAAACAATGTCATCTACAAGTAGCATACAGCAAAGTAGTATTCATCATATTGGAAGGAAAGTAGTAGAGTTTATGGAGAAACACATAATTTTTTTGAATTATTATGTCAAGGTTATTTGTAAGGAAATAAGTGAAGGAATAAATGACCTTATATTTTCCTTTACCTTCTAACACTAACACTAAATTCTTCAGCCAATATAGGGTGCGTTTTCTTTCTTATATTCATTTCTTGCTTATATCAGAAATGATTTAATTTGAGATTTCAACATCTGTGAAAATGCAGCTTTTGGAGAAAATTGGACCTGCAACAGAGAAGCTGAAAAGCAAAGGAATTGATTTCTCATTGTGGTACAAGCCTGAAAATTACTACACAAACCTGTAACATAGCAAAAGCTTTATTATATCCTGATGTTTTATTCCATTAACTGATTCAATTAAGAGGTTCCTGCAGATGGTGGTTCATTTTCTAGCATAGAATCATTGTTTCTGATGTTTTCTAGATGGCTAAATAAATGAGTGCAATTTGACATTGATTGTGAACATACAAATTCATAATGCATGAGCCTTCTTCTGATGCTATAACTTTTTGCATATACTATTATTGTTCAGATCATGTTGTGAACATTGAAACTGGACTGTCCATACTGGGAGATGGTTTTATTTTTAGAATTCAGGAGATGGTCTCTTCCTTCAGTTATGCAAGATTGTTTCCGCAGACATCTTTGGCCGAATAACAATGCCTTTGATTACAAGCCCTCTTTTCCATGTCCCTGCTTCGTACTCGTACACATAGAAGTCTATTTCTCCATCATTTCCTGTGGAAGTTATAAAGTCTCCTATAGGGATCTCCATCCATTTCCCCCTGGGCTGTACTGCAAGGTTCTCTTTGCGCTCTTGCTTGTTTCTGTTCGGAAGAGTGAGCCTCAGGTTGATAGGAAAATCCCATCCATAAGCTGAGTCCTTCAACATGATCACCATAAGTGCTTCATAGTGAGTTCCAGGTGAGAGCTTTGCTGTCTCGAATTTCAAATGAACTTCTATCCAGCACACGTTTAAGAGCTCAATCACATCAATTTCTGCATCACTGCCCAGTTGGTATGTTGGTGATTACAACTGTCCTTAAAAATTAAGAAGTAAGAACAAAAAGATAGATCACTTTCTGTTACCTGTTTGATTCTTTTATGCGTTTCCATTGCCAGAAACGGTCATCATCACCCCAAGTAATGGAGAGATCTCTAGCAAACAACATGAAGCAGTTTTTGTTCGAGTTCGCCTCTACCCAGAACTTCTGCAGGAAAGAAAAACAAAACTTTTCTGCTTCAGGCAAGTATTCTATTGTCACCGTCTTTAAATTTACCATCTACTTAGAGATATCACCTGTCGTTTGTTGTTCAAGAAAACCCCCTGATAGAGCTGAGCAAGTAACTTCTCAGTGGAGGAGCAATCGACCCGTGAATCAGCATCCTTGATTATCAGTTCAAAGTTACGTGGAACATTCGTCTCCTTGGACTTGCTAGCATCTTTTGAGGTTAGTCCTACCTCAGTCTTGGCCTTCCAGTTTGATTGTTCAGCTTCCTGTTTCATGTTTCTTGTTGTTGGCGCCACACCGTACTTTTGAGCTTCATGTTTGGCATCTCCTGCTGTTATCATCCCGTACTTTTGAGTATCCTGTTTGAAGTTTTCTGATGTTGCCACACCATACTTGTGTGCACCTGGTTTCGAGTTTTCTGCTGTTGCCACACCATACTTCTGTGTACCTGGTTTCGAGTTTTCTTCTGTTGCCACACCATACTTCTGAGCATCTGGTTTCGAGTCTTCCGCTGTTGCCATTCCGTGCTTCTGAACTTCTGGTTTGGAGTTTCCTGCTGATGCCATGCCGTACTTTTGTGCTTCGGGTTTCGGGTTTCCCGTTGTCGCCGTGCTATGTGTGGTCTGGCCGGCGTAACGCTGTTCATCCAACAGCTGGTCATGGTTACTTTGGTTTTCTTGGGACTGTGAAGCACCCATCAGTCACAAGGCGGTTTGAAGGGAGTGATACCGTTTGTGTTTCTCTTGGCAGGAGAACATATTCATTTATAGCTAAAGAAACTTACAGTTACCCCCTTAGATTTGCCCAAACCTGCAACTTGCCCCTTTGATTTTTAGAAACTTGCAAAAAAAACCCTTGAGATATGATAAAACCTTGAAATGTCCCCTTTCACCGTTCACCCTCATCTTGTTAAATTAATGGATTAATTTTGATAATTAGCCTTAACTATTTTATTTTGAAACTTTTAGATGCAAAGGTCTTTTACCCTAATTTGCAAGTCAAATAGTATCAAATTTGTAACGTCTTCGAAAGGCCATTAGTTTGTCAAATTATAGAAAGATAGGCCCTTAGGTAGATTGAATCTCTTTAATTAGGTCTATAAAGAAAACGGATGTCAATCGAGTAAGTCAGGTTAGGTTCAAGTTGGGTTATTTAGGGTCGGGCTGAGAACAAGTTAGGTTCATTTTCAGGTTTGAGTCATTCTGGTTCGGGTTCTTTCGGATTTGGTTCATTCAATTTTTGATTGGAATCGAGTTGTCTCAAAATTAGTCAAAAATCAAATATACATTCTTTCAACAACAAAAAAAAAAATACTGCAGGGAGTTTTGTAGACTTTTGATGTGAGTGGAGCAGAGAGAAGAAAGGGACAGACGTGAGGGGTTTTTCAAGTGGTTATTCCAAGAATATCGATCCAATGAAGGAATATTGTAAAGCACAGAGGATTGCTATCGCTGAGCATCTTGCAGAATGCAAACCAAAAGGTCGGCTATAATGCAAGCAACTGATAAGAGATAGGAATCGTATTATTCCCCACCATTATCGAATTCACTTTCCTCCCCATTTAATTAAAACGGTTAACTTTTAACTAGTTAATTTATAATAATTCATTGGAGCACAACTAGGGGTGTAAAACAAGCGCGCTACTCAAGTACAAACTACATCAAACAAAACGAATTTTATGAGTCACGAACTCGAGTTTGAACCTGATTATAAGCTTGTATAATAAATGTTCTGAGCCACGAGCCATGTATGTTTGACTTGTTGAGCTCATGAGCCTTAATGAGTCATATTTAATTACAAAAATACCTCAAGAGGTGTAAAGTAAACCGAATCATTTGTAAGTCAGTCTGAGTTCGAGCTTGAATCACATGAGACGTGCCGAACTACACGAGTCACGGACTCGAGCTCGAGCTAAAATATTGATGAGTTTGAGCTCGAACCACACTAGACGTGCCGAACTACACGAGTCAGAGACTTGAGCTCGAGCTAAAATATTGATTTGAGTATTAGAACGAGTCAATTTGAGTCATGAGAGTTACAATTTCATCATTAACCCTAACATACTCAAATACTCACTCCGGTCTTTAAAATATGTATCATTTGTTTTGGCTGTTTCAAAATTTAATGTTTGACTCAAATATTTATAAATAAAAATAGTACAAAAGAATTCTAGAAAATTATATTTAGAAAATTTATATTACAAATTATAATACACATAAAAAATACTTAATTTTATATATTTAAATATAAATGAAAAAAAAATTATACATTAAATATTATAAAATAACTAAAATAAATGATATATTCTTTAAAGACCGAAGGGAGTAATTTTCGAAGCCAAATATCCAATACGATGTTGCGCATTGAGCTGGCTTAAGAAACAGAGAGGACAATTTATTTTTGTAAAAATTACAACTTTAATAATTGTTCCTTCTGTTTTAATTATTTTTAGGTACTTAAGTTTTTTGAGCCTTTGAAATTCCGAGCTGAGCTCGAACGTTGAATGAGCCAATCTCGAGCCATCTATTTTGAGCTTGGCTCAAACGAACTCAAACCCGAACAGACCTTTATGAACTCAAACTTGAGGTTGAACTATTGGTGATCGGGTTTGGCTTGATTTGTTTACATCCCTCAGCACAACGAGACAAAATGTGTGCTATTGAAAAAACAAGGACCTAAGGTTAAAACAAATAAAATAAAAAGGACCTAAGGGAAAGCAAAAACGAAACAGACCTGGCTATTTTCGGTTTAAGCGCAAACGCCGGTCGCTGAGCGGGGTTTCCAGAAAAGTATGCAAGTTTGGAAGATCAGATGGCGCCTTGTCCTCTCTCAGTCATTTCGTCGAACACTTCCCGTTCCTTCATCGTTTCTCACCCAAATTCCAAGACCTTTAACCCTTTTCTCGTCTCAAACAACCGAGAGCACTCTTGAAAACGCTTTACACCTGAAACAGAATGAGCCCAGTTGTTCCTTCCTGGCAGCCGAAGAGATCGGTCAAGCCGAGTCAGCATCTCAAAGCAGCAATCTTTGTCACCAGGCAACTTATGAGTCTTGCGAGGAAAGTTTTTCTTCAAGAATTGAGAGGCTTCAAAAGGGCGAGTCAGTGGGTTCCGCTTTTCAAAGTTGGATGGGCGAGGGGTACCCGATTCACAGAGGTGACATTTTTCACACTATGAATCGTTTGAGGAAGCTCGAGAAGAACAAGCGTGCTCTTGAGGTATAGCCTCCCTCTTTGTTTAATACCAGTTGGATGGTTTTAAAGATCACTTATTTGTTCTTGGCTCAGAAACAAGTTTAAAAAGTATGGGTGGTTATAAAGATTACTTCTTCGTTCTTGGCTCAGAAACAAGTATAAAAAGTAAGTGGTTTTAAAGATTACTTCTTTGTTCTTGGCTCAGAAACAAGTTAAAAAAGTATGGGTGGTTGTAAAGATTACTTCTTTTTTTTGTAGGTGATGGAGTGGGTAATTAGGGAGAGGCCTTATAAACCAAGGGAATTGGACTATTCTTATCTGTTGGAATTCACTGTTAAAGTGCATGGGATATCACAAGGTGAGAAACTGTTTTGTAAAACACCTCCAGAGTTTCAGAATGAGTTGCTTTACAACAACCTGGTGCTTGCTTGCTTGGAGAAAAGGGCAATAAGGCTTTCTCTTGGTTACCTCAAGAAAATGAGGGAGTTGGGTCACCCCATCTCGCATCTGGTCTTCAACCGCCTTATAATCCTTCATTCTTCCCCTACTCGCAGGAAACTAATCCCGAAAATACTTGCTCAAATGAGGGCTGATAAGGTCACGCCTCATGTCTCCACCTATAACATACTGATGAAAATAGAGGCTAATGAACATAGAGTTGACGGCTTGGTGAAGGTTTTTAATGATATGAAGCGAGCGAAAGTTGAGCCGAATGAGGTATCCTACTGTATGCTGGCTTCTGCGCATGCTGTGGCAAGGTTGCACAGTGTTGCCGAAGTGTATACTGATGCTGTGGAGAAGGTTATGACAGGAAATAATTGGTCGACAATAGACGTTCTGATTTTGCTGTATGGCTATTTGGGGAAGGCGAAGAAAGTCGAGAGAGCTTGGAGGTTGGTGCAGGAGTTGCCTCACGTTAGGGTGCATAGTTACTTGCTGGCGATAGAGGCGTTTGGTAGAATCGGAGAGCTAAATCGAACCGAAGAGCTCTGGTCGGAAATGAAATCAGTGAAAGGGTTAGAATCAGTTGAGCAGTTTAATTCCATGATATCTGTGTATTGCAAACATGGGTATGTGAGCAAAGCAACTGGTTTATACAAAGAGATGAAATCGAATGGGTGTAAACCGAATTCCATTACTTACCGGCATCTTGCACTGGGGTGCTTGAAAGCTGGATTGCTGGAGGAGGGCTTGAAGACTTTAGAACTAGGAGCGAATTTGCCTACGAGCAACAGTGTTCGGAAATCTACACCATGGTTGGAGACCACTTTTTCAATGATGGAAATTATCTCTCTGAATGGTGATGTCGAAAATGCTGAGAAGTTGTTTGAAGAGCTTCAAAGGGCCAGGTATCACAGGTATACATTTGTGTACAACTCATTGATCAAAGCTTATGTCAATGCCAGAATTCATGATCCCAATCTTTTGAAAAGGATGATTCTTGGAGGTGCTATGCCTGATTCTGAAACCTATAGCTTACTAAAGCTACTGGAAAATTTTAAGACTTAATAGTATAATCTCTTGTAAATTGGTTGATTGGTTTATATAGTAATTGGTTTTACCTCATCTTGGTGCGAGGGGTCAAATCCACCTCCACTTCCACGAACCCTTGCGAATCAGAAATAATCCACCTTTGAAAACCCATGGATAAAATTCACGGACAAATCTGCGATATGTGGTGTGCATTTTCGCGGATTGCGGTTTACTACAATCCACTGCGATTCTTATATATCTGATAAAAGTTATGGATCAATATAATTTCATGAGCTGCTCCCCATTAAATATAGAAAAAGGGATGATGGTTGCTATTGTGAGGTATCCCTTGTAATTCCAAAGCATAAAGTTGTGCAAGGAAGTTGAGTATTTGAGACTTGGAAACTTCTTTTTTTGAATGTAAAGCTGCTGAGGAGATTCGGAAAGCTGTCAACTTGTGGGAGAAACTAGTAGAGGTTTCTTCTGTTTGGATCTGTTTTACTAGAAGATTGCCACTCCCTTGTTTATTAATTTTAGGATTACTTTCTTCCAAAAAAGTGTACTAGGTTTTCCATTTAAGTATCCAGCCAATAGGTATGACTTTTGAGATTTTATAATAAAAAGTTTTCTAAGTCTTTGAAAAAATATCCAAAATTCTTTAATTTGAGATGGGTAGTACCTCTTTGGCTACAACTAATTGAAATAGTTGTTCTTAAATAATGTTTTAGTCTTAGTGCCCGGTTGATAATAATTTTTAAATTTGCTTTCACGTTTTAAAAAGATTATCTATATCAGGGTGAAAATGGAAAGAAGAGCTTGATTCGGATTCCGCTCAATTAAAAACTTGTTTGTGACTTGTTCGAGTAGTTATCGTGTGTGTTTGACAACAATTTTTTCAAGTAGTTGTTTGCGTTTTGAAAAAGCTATCAACGGTAGTTTTTTAAGATTAGTCGTAGCTGTTTCGATCTCAACCATTAAAAAATTCTCTAAAACGCTACAATTAATTGAAACAGTTATTTCCCAAACGGACCTATCAAGCTAAAATTGAATGCATTTTTTAAGCTTGACTCATATTGCAAACCAAGCATGAATACTCTCAGCTACTCGGCTTGACTCGACTTAATTATAATATAATTTTTTTTCATTGAAATAAGCACCTTGAGGCTCGATTGATTTAAAGCCCGTCCATAACTCATTCGTGTTATTTTCAAATGAAACTTGATACAAAATTCAAACCGAATATGAACAACTTAATGCTCGACTCGATCTTTTTTCAGCTCTATCTACCTGTAACTTTTAATGTTTAGCTTTAATTGTTTCATCTCATGGCTTGATTCTAATTATATGTGTCAGTGTGTGTTTAACAACAATTTTTTCAAATTGTTGTTGCGCTATGAAAAATTATTCATGATTTTTTTTTTAAAAAACATTACAACTAAATGAAACAATGAAACTTATTTATTCTTGTTATCAAACGCCGCCAACATTGAAACATAAATCAATGAACGAATTGGAAAACACGATTAAGAAAATATTTTTTCTTTTATACCAATAGCTAGCGACCTAGAAACAAAAATTACTACTAGTTTAGGAGAAGTACCGTATACATACAGAAAACAAAATAAAAGTATCCTTAAAAAATATCTGGAAGATCAATAATGGCGATTGATCTATTTTTTTTATGATCGATAATAGTGATGACACGAACCAACTAAATGGGGCAATGTAGATTCGTCGTTAACGACTTATCAATACAAGTCATGTGATAAACGTGCTTGCATTTACCTAGAACCCTACAAATCTCGTCATCACCGCATTCATCCAAGCAAATAGCACAATCTAATTTGCCAAAGCGATTCTTGTACTGAAACGTTTTCCCTTCTCCGGTTCGCCGCGGCGGTACCCCCGCCCCGGTGGACGGCGGCATATGCAAGTCATTTTGTAAAGGAGGTACAAGAAAAAGATTGCGCCCATGTAGACGAACAACCATGGGAAGAATACGTGTTGGAGACCGGTGAGCTCCGATGAAGCAGCGGCCGGATCTCTCTGCAGTGGCGGCGGCGACATTGTTAGACTTAGAGAAGAAGATGACTCTACTGAGATTATAAATTTTCGTTGGGTTAGTACTTAATTAGGGATTAGCATATTTTGGTTGGTTAGTAGTTTCGTTTACTTAGACTTCTTCTTATGCAAAAGGTCAAATGACAAAAAAAGCCACTGAATCCCACATTCTGTTCCAATTTGGACCAAAGATATTATCTCAAATCATAACAGTTTTGAAACAGGACTCCTCAGTCCTCACGAACCATGACTATGGCAAAATGTTTTGAAGCTGAGGGATGGTTGTATGTGTTGGATATTATCGCAAGTTATTTAAGTTTAAAAGAATAAGGACTTGGTTGTTATATTTGTG
>JBBYHH010000126.1:0-17323 GCA_038382905.1 Daphne laureola | reverse complement strand
TACCCCCGCTTAATAACATAAACCTTAAACCTTGAGCATAACCTTGTACCTCTGGTAATAAAACATGAGACGATCTGGCGAAACTATTCCGCGGATCGTTTACCACGATTCCTGAAATTATTAATAAGAGGAGGGGGTGAGTTCTCGAGAGATACTCAGTAAGGGTTAAGTAAGGATGATGACTTATTTTATTTTAAAAACACCTGCAAAAAAGGATTAGCGTGCCTTGATCTAGCAGTTAATTACAGTCCTAATATAGCATGGATAATGATGTGCAATGTTATGATATGCAATAACTTCAGTCCTGTCAGACTTTCCTTTGCTCGTCTCGTAGGACGACACTTCTCATCCCGAAGGACCGCATTCCTCATCCCGAAGGATGACACTTCTCATCTCGAAGGATCACATTGCTCATCCTGAAGGATGGCCTTATTCCTTTTCTTAAGTACGACAGATAAACAAGACACGCCTGGTACCAGCGATGAGGTAATGATCCCCGAAAAACATTTTCTACTGTCGTACGGTCACCCAGTGACCCAATTCCTTAAAAAACATTCCTTTAAAACGTTTCCTTTAGATCACCCAATGATCACATGTCATAACGATCCTTAGGTCGGTGCTCCATGCTATAAAATACTTGCATACCCTTAACCCACTTTGTTACTAGCCCCGGGAGTCACTGGACCCCACCCTCGACCCGAGAACTAGTCATTAACAAGCCTAATATGCAATAGGTAAACCTAAACGCATATGAAGAACGTTAAACCCCTGACCTTACAACGAAACTTTACTTTACCGCGACAACCCATGAAAGATCCTGCGGAGTTCTACATGAACTCCAGTGGTCCCCAGTCACTAATCAATAACATTACACAAATAAGTTTCTAAACCTTAATCTTAAAAATTATTTCTATACTTAGCCATTTATCACACTTTTACTTAAAGTCAACAGAAAAGTCAACTTAAGTCAACTTCCCTTTTTTGGTCAACAGTTATAAAAAGTGGACTAAACATACTTAACAAATGTCATAATGAACAAATGTCATTACCTCATAAGTCCTTATACTTTTTCCAATTGTTCACTTTCGGCTCCAACCTTATGGAAAGTGATCAAAATCACTCCAAACTTTACCAACTTAATACTTAGCGTGAAAAATCCAATTTTCACATTCCAAGAACACTATTCACAGCATTTACAGCATACTTTATCAAAACTTCCAATTATGTCCAAAACTTCATAAATTGATCAACTTACTTAAAAATTGTCAATTTTCATAATTAACCTTAAATGAGCTTAATTTCACTTAGTTTGTCACTAATTAGCAATTATCACTTAAAAATTTCCAAAGTTTACATTTTGGTACCCAACTTTTAAAAAGTGACAAAACTTTCCATAATTACTTAATTAGCTCATTTTCAGCCAAATCTTTCACTTAACTTCAAAAATTTCATCTATTACCCAAAATGCAATTTCGGCCGAAACTTACATTTTCTTACAAAATTGTTTTCCTTCTTCCAAATTTCACCACACATTTACCAAACTCCTTAAATATCATTAGCATGATTATTCCAACTTTTAATCATACTTTAACAACCAAAATGAACTTTCAGCCAAAACTACATCTTTCTACTAAATTATTTCTTCAACTCCCAACTTTAATATTCATGCTTTATAACACCAAAACATCAACATTCAACATGTTCTTCATCAAAAATCATCAACATGCATCACAAAACAATTCGGCCACCCCCCTTCATCATTTTCCAAAATGATTCATGCTTAACAACATTCATCAAACATGCTCCAAATTCATCCAAGAACACATATTCATGATTGTTTCCATTTAAATCCAACTTAATCAACAACTCATCATATTTTCGGCCTAAACCCTAACTCATTATTCCATAATGATTTCAACATACTTTCAAGTATTAAACATGTTGCAAATTTACCCAACAACAAGATTCAAGCATTACAATAATTTTTCAACATGCTTTGAACTTCACACCAACTTCAAAAGTTCATAAAATCTTCATACTAACATGGATTCATGTAGTAAAAATTACTACAACTTCTCAACAACCAAAATAATCTTACCTCAAGATATTTTCCAAAAATGGTTGTGAAAATCTTTCTCCAAACTTCAATTGATAATTTGGCCTTAATGAAAAAATTATGGAAAAGTGAGCTAAAAAATTCTCCTACTTAAACCAACCTTGAAATATACTTAGGAGAGCTCACCAATAATTTTCTCTTGAAGAAAACTTGAAGAACACTTGAGCAATTCTTCCTCCTAACTTCCTTGTTAAAATCGGCTACAGGAAACATAAAGGAGAAGAGATTCTTTATCATTTCCAAGCTTGATTCTTGAAGAATAACTCATAGAAGATGCTCACCTTTAAGCCTTCTACAATCTAGATGATGGTTGGAAAGTGGTTGCTCAAAATCCAAGCTTGAACAACTTGAAAATCCTGCTGAACCCTCCAGATTATAGGGCACTTTTGGTGACCTTCTTGGCTTCCTTTCACCTTAGCTCCTTCTACAAACTTGTATTTAAGAGGTTGATGAAGATACTTGATGAATGACTCAAGATGAGATGGAAGCTAAATCTGGGTTGAAATTGGGGTAGAAGTGCTGGCTGGGAAATGAGAGAAAATGTGAGAGTTATGTCTTAGATTTTGGTAAAATGAAATGGTAAGTAAAATGAGAGAGGGCTAGGCTAAAGGGGGGCTGAATTCTGCTAGAAATGGGCTGGTCAAGGGGTGGGTGAAGGGGTAGGGATTAGTTTAATGGGTATGTTAGGGAACATGATCCATGAATCACTCACTATGCTTAGTATTTTATTAACTAGGTTAATCCCTACCCAATATTTAATTAAACCCTACCAAAATATCTTCCACCAACCCATTACTTTGGATGCACTCCTTAATCACAATTAGTGGACGTTTTCACTCACTTTTCCAAATTGACCATTTTACCATCCAAAACTGTAAATTGGAAAAATAGCCCGGGACTCACGTACCATCTTAAAAGTGTGAAATCAGTTGGAAATAATATCAAATTCATTCTCAGGATATCGAAATTATCATTAATCATGTCCATTTCTCCAAACTGACCATTTTACCATTCAAGGTCAATTTTTGGTAAAATGACCAGGGGTTCACGAAACCTTATAAAAATGTGAATTCACCATAGAATGGACCTCAAATTAATTCCCGGAGTATGAGAATCATTAGAAAATATGTTCCTGCATGTTTGAAACTGAGTCCCGGTAATTGCAGAATTTGGCCGGCGGGCAATTCTTCCCTGGAAATCACTATTTATCAGGGGTGACTGTAACATTCTCCCCCCCTTAGGACTCTTGGTCTTCCAAGAGTATCCTTGATGTCAGAACCATTTCTTACAATCCTTACTAAAACTTGAACCGCAAGTTACGCAAAATGGTATTATTCCCGACTCTTGTCCTAAGGAATAAAATGCTAGCGAAACATGAGACTAACTTCCTTCATGTGGTTATACTTAACCCTTTAAGTTCCCTTCAAATTTTCTAATGCAGAACATGTGGAATACTCAAGACCTAACCGTAAAACCATGACGATACCATATCGCTTACAAATACAGATGATTACATTAATGGGTTCCAAACTCGAACCATTATCGGAATAGCCGACCAATATGGGGATGAATAGAACCCCCGACTACTGTAGTACAAAACAGGGCACCCTTATGGTGCAAACACAGTACAACATTCGGAGATCAAATCTCAATCATAAATGTAGTCACCCAGTGACCACGTGTCTTAATTACCTTAAAAGAAACAATATTAAACGGTGTCGTATGATATGGATCATTTCAAGATAGAATGGAGTTCAAAACTCCACTATAATCCTATAAAGAAAAAGATGTCCCTTCAGTCCATATATCTCCAGACTCCAAGTCTCGGAGTATTATAAATTTAACCACATCAAATTTACCTTGAAAGGTATTATGCAATTGCTTCAATATCAGTAACATTAGGTTGCTTCACTAGACTCTAACCTTAAATCATACGTAACGTTCTGGACGTATTCCGTAACCTAAACGTAAACTACAAAGCTTCATTTGTCGGTAATGAAAATGGTGTAACAATCGTACTTATTGACAAATCAAGCACACGCATGACATCACTATTTCAACTTATATCGACGTGTATCAATTTAACCAAGATTTATGCATGCTTTCGTAACATCTTGAGGTCAAAACTAGGGGGTCAACTAACCACTTCCTTGGCGGTGACCATACTTTTAAAAACTAGTGACACATGAAACCTCAATCCTTTATCTTTCTTTGAACATATAGAGTACCTCGATATACCGGGAACCTCTTCCTCGGTAGTGGGAAATAATTCTAAAAACTCTTGTTCTTTCATGTAAATTATCCTGAGTTGTTCCTGAACAACTTATTCCTTCTCAAGGCAAACCGCAAGATTATAATCCTTGGCGGCATGCTCTTAATTTTTTTACTTATGAATTCATAACAGAAGGACGGTAAACAAACCAACCCTATAACTTCTAATTTCCTCGGTGTTGGAATCTTCATAAGGAAGTAATCTCATTTTCACTTCTCGAGCAAGTCACAATTTCATCAATGTGATCTCGCAAGCTACTTTTAGATAGGGTCTAAGACCCTGGTTCTAGAATTTCCAAGTTCTCCACAAGTATTGATTTCGTACGCCACTAACCGAAACTTGATTCAGGTAATATTCAGAACACTTTGAGAAAAAATCATCTTCAAACTTATATGATAGAAGCGGTTGACACTTGATGTGTCACACGACTGTAAAAACCAATGTAAGTTTAATGTTGCGGGCGCAACTCCAATCTTCCTAACTTGAGCGAAATAAACAATAATTGTGAGTTTCTAGCTTTACCAATCGTCAGTAAAGTATTTTTAGAAACTTCCATAGATGTCCAAATCTGGTTTTGTAAATTTTATCTTAAACTAGACACGTGAGGATATGCTCACTAAAAGTTTCAGATTTTAACTCCTGGTGAGGAAATATATTTTATTCATACAAATCGGCTTAAATTCTAAAGACAACTTTGTGTCTAGCTTGAGTTCAATTCGCAAACTAGGTCTACGGGTTGAAATAAATCATGAAAATTCAACCCATGCAAGTAAACCTGGTTAGGAATATTCTTGTAGGATTTCCAATCAAAATACCTCCTGCAATCCAAATGATTTAATTAACTTGAGAGACCTAGTGGTGTACCTTTCCATCGACTAATTCTTTATAATGTTGATACACTCGAACTACCGTCCGTCAGGAAGGAGTGGTAGTTTAGAATACCATCCAGGGCCTCAGTGGCTCCCGTCCTCCAGGTACATCTTGTTGTAACCTGAGTCAATTTCCATTATTTCTAATACGGAAACCACAGACAGTACCGAGTTCTAAGACTAACTGGTACTCATTATTGTCACCTAAACTATTCTGAAAGGCCTAATTAACCTTTATTGTAACTTGGCAGTTACATTTACATCCTAAGGTTGGTGTAGAATTTAAATGTTCCTCATTGGATCATCTTGTTGATTTGTACATATCATCATCATTGTTGGCTCCTGCGTCTTTGTGTCGACTTGTTGCAGAACATGTTGGATCTGGCTGGTGTCTCCTCTTTGGTAACTTGGCGTACCCACATCACTCATTGCCTTTAATTCTATACCGTACGGGTCGGACCTCAACAGTTTCTTCTTATGTTTTTAAAGTGCGAGTGTCCTGGTCATACTCGTAAAATACCATTTGGGATTTACCTTCTATCGAAACCATTCATTCAAATACTCATGCATCTATAATCCTTCAGGAACAGTCCTTTGAAACTTTGAAAATAGATGCCCCAAAATTCAAACAGTGCTTAAATGGTACCATCATCCTACAATAATATACCTATTTGCGTTCCTTGCTCGGTGGTCTCACCCTACTCCTATGTTAGTGAGCAATCTCGGATCCAATAACCCATAGTTATGCACCTCAAGCATTGGCCCGTCTGTCGGCAGCATCCCTGGCCTTCATCTAGTCTTCCACAATTCTGACATAATCATGTTGGCTCTGCTGTGTCCTTACCCTTGTCATTCCTACCTAATCTACCTTGCCTGCCTGATCCTCGGCTAGGCCCTTCCTTTCCTGATTCCTTCTTGCAGGGTACTACTCTGCCACCTGCTTCTTCTGACTTGACCAGGTAAGCCTTCTCTTACTCCATACAGTAATACTGGGAAATGTACCATACGAATTGGTCAAACACTGACTCATAGGCGCCAATGGTCAAACTTCCCTGAGTCAAGTTATCAAACTCTAGTTGTCTAAGGTCCCGGATAGCGTAGCCTAATCTTATCTATCATGAAAAAGTTCCCAGCCTATTCGCATCTCGTGCTTCCTCAGATGGCCAGACTGTACTCCTCTGCCAACGGGCACTCCCTAATAAGCAATTCATATTGGTAAACCATACCTCGGCTGCCTCCGGTCCTTCCTTACCTGAAAATCATGGGGTTTCAGGCACTAAAAGTGCTTCATCATAGTCAGTGCATCTGGAACTGCT
The DNA here is from genome assembly GCA_038382905.1 of Daphne laureola. NCBI lineage: Eukaryota > Viridiplantae > Streptophyta > Magnoliopsida > Malvales > Thymelaeaceae > Daphne > Daphne laureola. The sequence goes on along the minus strand of JBBYHH010000126.1, from coordinate 10,750 downwards.
ATATACTCAACCTGGGGCCTCCTGCCCTACGAGGAACATCTAAATCATCGTCATCCCAATCCCGGTGATGACGCCCTGGTACTCGAGCTCCGCTACCCTGGTGATGGTGAATTGGCGTTCGGTGGGGACTACTCTCCACGTAGTCCTCATCATCCTCCTTGGAATCCTGATAATTCCGGGAGCTCATGAGAGTGATAGTGGTGTCAGTGTGGGTATACGTCCTTGAATCTGCATCAGCATCATCGGGGTGATCGCCATCACTCTCTGGACCTTGCGGTCCACCTATAAAGGTGGGTTGGCCTGTACTCTTTCTGTCCAGACAACATTCCGGACTTCCCTGATGTGCCCTAAAATCTATAAAAAGTCTCCCTGAGCTAGCTCCTACAAAGGGTATTGGTTGGATTTGTGACTGGTTCGGGCGTGTCAGGTTCCTTCCACGTCTCCTTCCCTGATTCACGAGAGGAGCGGGATCCACACTTCTCCAACTGCGAGTGTTAGCCTTCAGACATTTATGTAAGAAAAGCACATACAAAATGGTTAACTTTTGACAATAGCAAGCAACAGTTTACCTAAGGCTCTATAGTGTAGATGCATCCATGATGTATATTTATCAAGTAGAAAAAGTCAGAATCAAAATCCCGGTGTTAACTTTCTACTTACCTAAGCTCAATTTCTAGGTATATTATGAACATTTTATGCGATTCCCATTTTTAACCAAAGGCAATTTCCTAGTATATTATTTAGTGCATTATTAACCTTACTACCAAACCTAAGTTATGTTATGAATGTTTAAACTGACTGCCCTTAGTTTTATCTACCATTCCTAGATAGTCTTCGTTAAGAAGGTAGCTAATCTTTCACTAAACTATCTCAGGGTGATAGGTAAAATAGGGTTTGCCAGTCTAACCATCCCTAACATTTGTAACCTGGGTTGTGATACCAAATTGTCACCACCACCCCTGTTCATCTTGGCGGAAGCGTCAATGTCGGGCGGTGGCAGGGACTTTAGATCCTTTTAGGTTCACCAGTGGGCCCAAGAGAGAGATGAGAAGAGAGAAAACCCGGCCCATAATTTTTTTTCTATCTTTTCTAACTTTGTTACTTAAGTTGTCTTACTTACTAAATCTGTTTACAAGTTTTACGAAACCATGGAAAATGTCGAAAACCTGCACCCATAAACACATTAGCGGTTACGGAGAATCGCATAATATACAAGCAATTAAAGATAAAAGGAGTCCCACCCATTTCATTGGGCAAGACCTCCCCGGGAAAGTAAAAATATACAAATCATCAGAAAGAAATAATTCATGTATGCTGTCTAACTACCATGTATGCTACGTTCTATAGAGCCTAGAATCTAAGGATAACGTACAATTATCGAGTGGTCGAGATGACCCACTCGAGATACCGTTGTTGCTGATAAATACAAATAAAAGTTTAACCATTAGTAACAACATGTGTATGTGGTCAACTCATAAACTAAAAAATATAACATGCTCGCTGGAGACTACCCCTGTTACACCCACCCTAGAAGTACTATTGATTTTCGGTGAAATGTTACCGGAATTTGGTGAGGTAATTTCCAGGGCCTTGAATTTTATGGAAAATGAAATGTTATGGAATGAATTTAATGTCCCTAGGAGCTATTTGGACTTAGTTATATGAAATTCAAGTGATTTACAATATTTTAAGAGTCCCAGGCAATTTTGCCAAAAATTGAATTCGGATGGCGAAATGGTGAACTTTGGGAAAATGTTGAAAAATTATATGTTGGGGCAAGCAGTGTGGGCCGACGGTTTATTGGGCCTTTTATGGTCACATGTTGTTGGACTTAAGTTGTTGGAATTGGATTTGGTAAGAAAAGAAAATAAGTAAATTGAATAAGAAAAGAAGTAATAATTTTGGAAGGAATTTTGGGTTGCCTCTTGTCACACATCCAATGATGGATATCTAGATGAGAATCTCATCTAAGGGGTGTGAGATTAATTTGGAAGGGATAATGTGAGGACATTATCTACAAGAAATCAAAAAGAAAAGGAAATGAAAATGTATGTTAATATGGATATAAGGATGAAGTATTAGGAAGAAGAAATAGAAAAAAAAATTATCTCTCTCACTCTAAGTGTCCAGCCAAAACTTCTTGAGAGTTTCATGGTTGGTTTCTTCACTTGTCTTCATCTCCAAGCTTCAATGATCAAAGATTATCAAAGGATTAAGAGGTAAGATTGGTTGTTTAGGTTTTTAATCAAGTTCTAATGGTTGGATTTTTGGAATAATCCTCCCTCTTTTTCCTTGATTAAAGTCGAAAGTTTGGGAGCAATTTCTTGGAAGTTTTCTTCAACTCATCTCTTCATCTCATCTAGGTAATCTTATGATTAATTTATGAGATGATTATTATGCATATGATTAAAGGAAAATCATGTATGTTATAATTTGAGTTGGAAAGCATGTTGAAATGACGTTATGGAAGCATGATGAGCATGTTTTGTTCTTGGATGATGATGAAAAGCATGATGATTGAGTATGTTATGTATGGGCCGAAAGTTGATAAAGAAAAATGCATGTTGAAATTGGTTGATTTTTTATGAAGGAATGATGTTAGTATGTTATTTAAGGTGGAATAAGTTGAAGGATTAAATTGGAATTTGAATATTGAGGAAGAATGAAGAAAACCGAAAGTTTGGGGTTGTTTTGATGATTTGTGTGTTGAGTTTGTTTGTCAAATTATGGATTCAATGAAGTTTAGGTGAAGGAAAGAAAGGCTAAGGGTTAAAATGGAAGGTTGGAAGAAGTTTAAGGTTGAAGTGAAGAAGGGACCGAAATTTCGGGTCAAAACTGAAACTTTTTGAAGTTTTGGTAAATTTAGAGTTTTATGAATAAAGTGTCATTTTATGAAGTTAATTGGTAATTTGGTGGAAAAGTGTCATTTTATGGATTTAAATGGTAGGTTGGTAAGGGAAGTAAATGTTAAGTATGAAAAATGATACTTTTGGAAAGTCTAGTGTCAAAGTGCAAGATGGCCGAAAGTTTTGGGCCTTGGGCCGAAAATACAGAAATCGACAACTTTAAGGATAATATTAAATGTTTAAGTTGAAAAAGTTGATAAAAATGGAATTTTTGCAACTTTATGAAAGTTTTGGATAAAATTGCACCTAAGGTGAAAATTATGGATGTTTGTGCAATTTTGTTAAAGGTTAAGGAAAGTTTCACTAAGAAAGTAAGAAAAGTGAAAAAGTAAGAAAGTAAGGAAAAAGGAGCATGTTATGTAAATTTGATATTATGTGAAAGTTGTGGGCCAAATTGTAAGTTTCTAAAAAGGTTAGAGACTTAAGATGTAATTATAAGGATTAAGGTGGAAAAGTTACCTTTTAAGGAAAAATATGATATGGTTGACTTTTAAGTTAAAAAGTCAACTTTCTATATTTAAAGATAAATGCGAACTTTTGTATAAAGTTCAAGAAATAAAGGTTATAAAATGATTGGAAAAGTATGATAAGTAAGGGAATTTTAGTTTTAAACTAAGATTCTATATGTTTGGACATCGGGATAGGTTCTGACGGTGCGGGCTTATTCTGCGAGATTTTTGCTGGCACGTCAGAGTATGATATTTCAGGTAAGGAGATTAATTTTCTTAATATGCAATATCGATTTTCCTTATGCATATTAGGCTAGTTAATGGCTAGTACTCGGGTCGAGGGTGGGGCCCAAGGACTCCCGGCGGACGGTGCTAGTTACACGGTAAGATTAGTGGTATGCAGGTACTATGTATGCTGGTTGCACTAAGATTTTATGTTATGTGCTTATGTTCTTCCCCTCGCCTGATCATAATGATCAGGTTGTTACTACGATAGTTATGTTATGTGGGAAACGTACGCCCCTTCGCTGGTAGTAGCATCTATGTATATGCATATTTTCTGTGTTGGTTACGGCCACCGTATTATGACCCGATTACGGTTTCGGCCGCCGGGGTACTGTCGTACGTATTAGCTGGGCCATGGGATGATGACGATGCTGCCAGATGTTATGATGGTCCTTCAGGACCCATGTATGTTATGATATGCTAACCTTTTCTGCAGTTTCCGCGTATTTATCTGCTAATCTTATCGACCCTTACTGAGTACCTTTCGAGGACTCACCCCCTATATTATTCTTTTCAGGAGCTCAAGGGTAGCGGCCAGCGGATTAGTCCGTCTGGTTGGCTATATGTTTGGTTTACCACAGCTAATTGTAGCTCCTTGATTAGACATGGATAAGGATTTCAGATTAAGGTATGGTTTTTGGACTAATTGTTTAACTTTATTGGTATGTTATAGCATCAGCGGTGTCTTGCGGTGATTGTCGGGGATCGTGTTGACCGACCCCGTAAGCAAGTACGTATATGGTTTTAGTAGTTAAGGCTCTATACGACTAAGCATGCATGCATATCACATCGGATGGATGTATTATTTTGGTATACCCGAGAACTACCCACCCAACCAAGCGGGTGGTAGTTCTGATCTGATGTATATAGTTTGTTAATCACGACAACGCGTGATATTCTGTGAAAACCACTAATGTGTTTTTGGGTGCAGGTTTAGGCATTAAGAAACTAGAATGCCTTTAACCTAAGTAACACGTTAGAAATAACAGGTTCAGAAAAAGTTTAAAAATGGTTGGGTTTTGGGTCCCACAAGTCAAAGAGAAGTTCGGTTTCGCCTGTCGCCGCCTCCTCCCATCACCATTCATGATGCTTCCTCACACGACGCACATGCCGGCCGGGGAGCAGTGGTGACATGATGTTTATGCCTCAATGAGTTAGTGATAGTTAGGATTTTTTATGAACTTTTATGCATGTGATAACTGTAGCGTTAGGATTTTGTTCTCGGAGTCATAAATGGTTATTTGGACCCAGTGAGGTTTGAGCCATTTTTTTTAAATTTTATGACTTGTGTGAATTATTCTTTCATGAGAATGTCTTACTTGGTGTTTTGAGCTATAAGTTGTTTGCTAGTAACCATTATGAGTCTATATATTTGTATGTTGAATCGGGAACACGATGACAATTTAAGATGAGCCAATTGACTAAAAAAGCCAACCTATCCATAATTCCAATAGTTGATCCCTTTGAACTTTAAGCTTATTCTTTCATATAACCACATCTTAAGCCTATTGCTTCACTTACAGTATCTTTTGGTCCATGTATTACTTGAGCAAGTCTTGATTGGGCTTAGGTAATGATATTGGAGAGATGTCATATATAGTGAGTTTGGGGATGATTTCACATACCATTTTTTAGCATTAGAGTGAGTGACAGTTCTGAAAATTTGTGATGTACTATGTTGTAAACTTAAAGATGAGCTCCAAGAAAAAAGAAAGAAAGTGAAAAGAGGTGCTCATAAATTTTTTAGAAACAAGCATTTGTATGTAAATATAAAAATCAGAGTGTCAAATGTTGAAGTTGTGTAAAGTTTCAAATTGAGTGGAAGCTTGGAAAAGCAAGCAAGTGGGTACCTGGGTAGATTGTAGATATTGTAGTGCCCAACTTGCTGTTGGAATTTTGGTGGCACCACGAGCTTTTGAGATAGTACTTGAGCTCATGGTGTTACAACCCACCCTAGAACGAACAGAGCGTGGGAAGTCAAGTTATCATTCGGGCAAGCTTCAAGGTACAAGTAATCTAATGTTGGGGTGCCAAAAGTTATATTTTTCCTTTGGCACAAGGTTGGCACCACCTTGGGTCAAAGTTGGTGCAAGAACGGAAGGAAATAAGAGCTTGGGGCACTGTGGTACAATGTTGGTGTCAAGTCTGAAGGACAACATGGAAATGGAATTCTAGTCATTTTGGCACAATGATGGCACCATCTTGGTGGCAAGTTGGCTCCAAAAATCGAAAATGGAATTCTGGGTAGCTTTGGTGCTATGTTGGCGCCATCTTGGCGCCAAGTCTAGAAGGAATGCCTATTCTGGTGCATTTGGCACCATGTTGGCACCAAGTCGGTGCCAAGTGTGAGTGAAATTTATAAATCTGGAAATAAGGAGTTAAAATGCTATTTTTGGCAAATGTCTCTCTCTTTCCTCTCCCTCTCCTCCAACCAGAATCTGGCTCCCATTTTCCTCCCCATTGTTGCTCCATCCTTGCTTATTTCTTGGAGAATTTCTTCAAGATTACAAAGGTAAACATGACTTCATGTAAGGAACATGATTTCACTAAGTATTCAAGCATGTAACATCATTTTCTCTTCATCTCTAGTGGAATCAAAAAATGGGCAGCACCTTGGGGGTGATTTTTTCATCCATTTTGTTCAAGAATTGGTTAAGGTAAGCTTGAATTTGAAGTGTTTTGAAGTGAGAGCAAGTATCTTTCCATGATTTATTAGTTAGATTCAAAATTGGGCTAGGGTTCATAATGTTCATGAATCAATTTTTGGGGAAGGTTGAATTGATGTTAGATTGTTGTTGTTGTGTGGATTTGGGATACTTTTCATGCTTGGAGCATTGTCCAATTCATAGTAGAACTATGAGCTATGTGTTAGGGATGAAATTTTTGATGTAGAATTAAATATTCGATTTAATCAAAAGTATTGGTTACTTTGTATTCTTGGGTGGTTTTGGAGAAACTTTAATGCTTGTAATGTGGCCCAATTCTTTTTCTATCATGGTGCTATGTTATAAGGGATAATTTGTGGTAGAGGTCTAATTGTTGGAATTAAATTGAGGAGTTATTAAAAGTGTGTTCTTGGGTTGTTGGAGAGTAATTTTGGTGTTAAATATAAGTTGAAATTCATCACCTATCTATGTGTTGTGTCTTAGGCCAAAATTGTGAAGGATTTTGGTAAATGATGTGTAAATGGTGTGGAGTTGATTGTAGTTTTTTAATGGTGTTTTGGAGGTGCTAGATTGGTGTAAAAATTTTGAGAAAAACATCATGTGTGGAAGAATCATGTTATGGCCGAATTGGTGGGAAGAAAATGAAATGTGTATGTTTTGGTGGAATCGTGTTGTTTGATGTTTTGTTGGATAGTTTGATAGTGTATTTGGTGGTTAGGTGAAAAAAAGGAATAATTTGGTGAGTTTTGATAGTGTGGTCTGAATTTGATTGGTTTGTTAAAGATTAAGGATGTTGGTTGGAATTTGGAAGTTTGTTGATAAATTGTGTTTTGGTGGTAAATTGGTGTGGTAAGTAAAGTTGTGTAGCAATTTGTAAAATTTAAAGTGTTGGGGCCAAATTGGTTAATTGTTATAAGTTGGATGTTTGGTTGTGAAAGAGAGTGTTTGTGGTGGGAATAAGGTTATGTAAGTTTGATTAATGGTTTAATGAAGTTATATGATTGTTGGATGGAATTGTGCATAATTATGGATAAAAGAAGTTAAGTAAGATTCTTTAAGTTTAAAGTGTTAATTTGGAATCATTTAAGTAAATATGGGCACTTTATGCAAAATTGGGCTAATATGTACATTTCTGACAAGGTATAAGGACCTTGTGTGTAATTAATCTTAAAGGATGATTAAATTAGGCTTAAGTAGTAATCTGGTAAAATCTGCAAGTTGGTTAACCACTTAATCTCCAGTTTGATCAAGTTGGTCAACTATTGGAATATTAGTCAGAGGGTTGACTTTGTTTTTTGTGTAAGGTAGAATTATAGAAATTCTAAACCTTACAATATGTCTGTTTATTGAAGAGTGAAAGTCGGGTAGCGGGAAGGATTCACTTGTCTGAAATCTACCTCTTTTCTGTCATCCGTCAGGTAAGGAGTTTAACTTTCTTAATATGCAATGCAAATTTTTGTTTATGTGTATTAGGCTAGTTAAGGGCTAGTACTCAGGTCGATGGCGGGGCCCAATGACTCCCGGGGCTAGTCACATGGTAGGGTAACGGTATGCAGGACTTTTATCATATCGGCTTGTCATATAGGTGATCGACAACGGATCATATTCTGCTTTATTTGGATATAGTCACTTTGTGACTACGATAGTTTTTAGGGGCCGTACCCCCTCGCTGGTACCATGTGAATTCTGACCCTTCTGTGCAGTGAGCCTAATAAGCCACTGTGGGTACTGTCGTTCTGGGATTATCTTTTATAATGCAGGTCGGGGACCATCCATACAGGACTGATTCAAATACTGGAGTTCGGGGACCATCCATACGGGACTTATCCAAATATGTCCGACGGGACTTCTGATTATTGCATATCACGACATCTGCATATCATTTTCCTGAAATATCTAAGATTGCATATCTTCTAGTCCACTCCATACTAACCCTTTTCTGTAGGCAAAATGTTTTTAAATTTTTTTATCCGTTATTTGTACCTACCCCCTTACTGAGTACCTTTCGAGGAATCACCCTCATTGTTACAGCCACCGTGGTCATATGATGATTTTATGATGTATGGTGGCCGACAGTCGAATGTTATGTTCATCAGAACTCAGATTTAATGTTTAAGGTATGAGTGATCAGTAATTTCTATGTTTGAGGATTCCATTTAAGGTATGTTTCATGATATTGAGTATGTGATGTTATGGATTGATGAATGATTTGGTGTTTAGTTGTTTTGGTTAAGTCTGGATGCGAGAAACAGGAAGTTCAAAGTGCACACCGTTCAGGCGAGTCACGGACGACGCGTGCCGAATGGCGGACGATCGCCTGGGACTTGAACTGGTTGGATAGGACCCCGGGCAAGCCACGGGTGACCCCCGCATAAGGCTGGCGATCGCCCGAGCTCGCAAATGTGGAAGAGATAGGGCCACGGGCGAGACGCGAGCGACACCACGCAAAGGGCAGGTGATCGCCTGCGCTGGAAAAGGGACAAGGGCAGTCGGTCGGGCGACCACCGGGCGAATGGAGCGCAACGGCAAGCGATCGCCTGACTCTAAGGATACGAGAGGCAGGAGCTTGGGCGAACGGCGGGCGACCGGATGCATATTCTGGGCGATCGCCCGACACCCCTGGGCATGAAAATCTGCTGAGTTTAAAACGTGAAAAGAGAGAGAGACAACCATTTTTCCTTCTCTCTCCGCCAAAGTTACGGTTCTTGAAGCTTCCAAGGGGAAGGGGCAAAGTTACGGTTCTTCATCATTTTCGAAGGGGAAAAGCTTGATTCATATTAGAATCATCGAGGTAAGATGATTTCAAACTTGTATTCTTTGATTCAAGCTTTAGTTTGGTGATTTTGGAAATTCCCAAATATGAATCTTAAAGAGAAACTTGATTTCGTGGTAGTAAAGTGTTAATGGGTTGATTATGATGTAGAAACAAGTTCTACTTCATCAATTTCGTATGAATTGGATGAAATTCAAATTTTAGGGTTTATGAACATTGAGGAACGGAAGTTGGGGGATTGATGAATTGAGATCAAATTAGTGTTATTGGGTGTATTTGGAGCAACATTAATACTTGAAATATTGTCCATTTGTTACTAGATTATGGACCTAAGGAAAATTTCATAGATTTTGGTGGAGGATTAAAGTGTCGTACTTTGATGAATTGATGGTTCAATTATGCTTAAATGATAATTCTAAGAAACTTTAATATTCGGAGTGAGTTGCAAATGATTGTATATGATGGAGTTTTGGATTAAGTTCAAAGTTGGGTAATTTTGTGAAATGATGAATAGTGATGAGAAAGTGTAATGTTTATCCATGGATGTTCTTAGTATGGATAAATGAGCTTGCATGTGAAGTTATAGTGGATTTGGGATAATGTTTGATCAATTTTGGAATAATGAGCCAAATGGGCAATATTGATTAAACTTGAAATATGTTAAGGAAATGCAGTGTTTTATTTATGGATGTTCTTGGTATGTGTTAATAAGTATATAAGTGAAGTTATATATAGATTGGATGAGAATTGGTCATTTGGGGAATTTTGGCCAAAATGTCCAATTGAGAAAAACTTAAGGTTTAGTGATGGGAATTGTTAGTGGATGATGGAATTGAAAGTGTTTAATGATTGAGAATAGGATGGGCAAGGATTAGAAGATTCTGATGCGTTTTCAGGAAATGGCCAGAAAATGGGAAAATTGCTAAGTGTTGGAATGGGTAAAAATGTAATGATAGATATTGATTCTGAATTTCTTATGTTCTTGTTCAGAGTTAGTGTGGGTTGTTGGGACATCCAAATGAAGGCTACCGAGGACAATTACCGGTAGTGCATGGAAAAGGATCGAATAAGGATTTGATTGTTATTGTTTTCAGGTAATGGTTCAACCTTCTTAAATGCGTATTAAGTTAATGCTTAGTGCCATTTCAGTTGGTTGAGATCAGTCTTAGACCAGTGGTGGGGTCTATGACTGGTTTCATGGTAGCCGTAAAGCTGTGCAGGTACATGGATTATGCAACGGTTCTATGCGTCTTTGTTACCACCGAACCTGATGAGGAGCAATGTGATGTGTCATGGTTCGTGCGTCTGTGTGACCCGAACTAACTGGGTGCGACACAACGTGTCATGGTTCCGTGAGTCTGCACGACCACTGGACCCTCCACTTGTGACACGGTTATTGTAATGTGATGGGATTGGTTATGTGAGTCTCCACGATCACGAACCCTCTGTTTTTGTTTTCTGTATTCTGATTGGTTTCATGTGTCTGTGTGACCACCGAACCCTCTATTTCTGTTCTGATTCTGTGATTAATGTGATTGATTGTGTGACAGCGGTTTTAAAGGGTCATAGGCCCTCGCTAGTACCATGCGCTCTGTCTGTATTCTGACCTCTCGTGGTATGAAAGAGGACCACAGAGGGCTGCCATAATGGGTATAAAGGAAAGGAAAGGAT
>JBBYHH010000016.1:0-40762 GCA_038382905.1 Daphne laureola | reverse complement strand
ATATAAAGATTAGTTTACAACTTATTATCAAATTAACTAAATTTAGGATACTTAGAAGTAAATTAATATGAGTTGATACAAATATGTAAATAATTCTTCCTAATCACATATCAATGGCTATTCCATTGTATCAGGGAATAAACAAAACCAAATCTAAAGAACCAGAGCTGACATTTAGTTACAGAGTGGCTTAAATCTCATAGGCATACATGGAACGAAAGGAACACAAAAAAACCCCCTAAAAAAAGAAGAAGGAAAAGGAAACAAAAAAACAGAAGTAGAGCAAGCAAACAGCAGAAACTCACTTTCGATAAATACAGATGAGACAATGACTGTAACTAATTTGTAAGGGGGGTAGGATTGTAACTTTTATAAATTTAGGGTTAATTTCTTCAATTTTAAAAGTTTGGGATCAAATTGATCATAAAAAATTAGTTTGTTACGCAATATTTTGAGAATATTCTCTCAGTTAACGGTGTAGTGGTAAATATGATCCAAAAAATAGATATTTATGATAAAAAGGGACCAAAGATAAAATCTTAATGGTAAAGTATGACCATTTTTAAAAATAATTACAAAAAGAGTCATTTTACCAAACATTGATGGTAAAAAGGGACATTTTTCAAAAAAAAAAAACAAAACAAAACTATGATAAAGGGTTTAGTAATAAAATATATTAAAGTGTTAAACGTTATAACAAGGTCAAATTATAGACTGGTATCCTGAAATATAATGACTTAGTCATATAAGGACCTGAAGTATATCTCGGTCTGAGTTTAGTATTTCAATTATTAAAGTACTGCAATTTAGTACCTCAATTCAGTTGAACTCAGCTTGATTTAGTACCCCAACTATTAAAATGATACATTTCGTTTATAATTCTTTGTCAAATGTTTAGTCTCGAACACCACCACTTGCTTTTCGATCTTGCAGACGAGTAAGGGTTCGGTACCACACAAATTTGAACATGCGGACTCCGATTGTCATGTATTTATTTTAAATGTTATCTCAGATTTAGGGGTGTAAACGTGCCGAGCCGAGCCCGGACATCATTGGTTCGAGCTCGAGTTCGAGTTCGTGAAAGTCAGCTCGAGTTCGATTTCACTTGAACCGAGCTCGAAAAACACGGCTCGAACTTGGCTCGTTTAATGTTCAAGCTCGGCTTAATAGTTCGAGAGCTCGAAAAAATTTAAGTACCTAATTAATTAAAATTGAAAAACCAAGGGTTAAGTTGTAAATTATCTCAAAATCGTCATGTGTTTTTTTGTTGTTCGTGACTCGTAAAGCTCGACTCGTTTAACGTGGTTCGACTGTTCAAGCTCGAACTGACTTGTGAATGGTCCGATTCGTTTTACACCCTAACTCGAATTAACTCGCAAGTTGATTCCTGCCGAACCTTAAAGATTCGATCTCGACTCGTTTGAATAGTCAAATCAAAATTTCAACTCGAGCTCAGATTCGTGGCTCGTGAAGCACGACTCACTTAATATGGTTCCAGGTCGAGCTCGGTTCTACAAAATAGTGGTAAAATGAACATTTGGGCAAACATGGTTAAAAATTCGAAATTTTGACGTTTTGTTCTGTACTTCGAAAAGAATTGACGATTTTTAAAAATGTAGAAAGAACAAAAACAGAAAAGAAAAAAACAAGATTCGAACACTCCGATCTCTTTCTCGTTCAAAAGTTCTCGCTTCAATCTCTCGTCCCTGCTTCTCACTCAAGTCGACGGCGACGGAGTCCTAAACCCTATACCTGGCCGGCGAATAAAGTCTTACGTCCCTTAGCTCCCGCCTTCGAACTGCCGGAAAATCTTTTCAACAATCTGTTCACTCTCATTCATGAGTACAATCAACTAACAATCCAGAGAGTTCTGAAAGGGGACATAAGGGTAGTCCAAAGCGGTTAGAGCTAGAGGAACAACAGTGTCAAAGGAAATGGAATCGCCAGTAACTTCGTGCCCGTCGACCCCTCGTTGGAACCTCGAGAGGCCTTTCCTCACTGGCCGATTCCACCAGGTTTATTCTCCTCAACCGCATTTTGCTTAGAACGGAACAATCAATTCTTCTTTCTCCCATTTCTTGTGTTATTTCATCTTCCAGGAGACGAAGTCCTCATCGCGTTTTCCGGATTATAAACTGGATTCACGGTATGTAATTACCTAGTTCTCTAATTGTGTAGTTCGCTGCTAAAAAAACTAGTTGATAAACCTGTTTCTTGTGCTTGTTTGAAAACAGTGCTGGATCACAGAAGCACATTAGTTGCTACAGTCCGGCTGTTCAGGTGATTTCAGCATGCGCATTCTTAGTTCCCTCTGGTTTGATTTAATTGTTAAGTTTAACTTTTGATTATGTGTTTAATTTATACTTTTACTCGGAAAATTTTGAAAATAATTTTTTTTAGAAACTAGAAACAATGATTTACTTAATGCATATCATTTATTTGATATTTTATATTAAAATATTGGAGAAAACATTCCATAGATTAAATGCAGGAAAAGAAACCTAACAATTAAAAGGTGACAGAATACGTTCAAAAAAAAAAAAAAAGGAGACGGAGTTGGTAATAAATATTTTGTGATCTTGAGAGTAAGCATTACATATGGATTGCTTTTCGTCCTGTTTTTCAGAGTTGAGTTTTGCTTGTCTACAAGCGCAGCCATCTTGTATGTATCTTTGGGGGTGGTCACTTACAACTCTTTATTCTTTCTGGTTTTGCTATTTGCCACTTTCGTTATGTTTTATAAGTCTTGCTGACATTTATGTTTAATTAGTGGCTAAATTTGGTGATTAGGAGCTTATTGTTATCGATGATCTACTGTCTGCTCTGGTTGGTATTGAAGGACGATATATTTCAATCAGGAGACTACGTGCAAAGGAGGATGTTATTGCTTTTCAGGTTGATGCATCAATGGATTTGGCTCTTCAGGTAAGAATATATTTTTGGGGTGACCAAATGAATAGCTAGACTACTTAAATGTACAAGGGATGATTGGATTTTAGAAGTGATGCATGATAAAGAAATGATATCCAAAGATTTTTTAAATTTGCATGTTTTCCATCAAGCTTCTTATAATTATTTCTCTACATCTCTTGATTGATTTTTGTCCTGTGTAGGAAATGGCAAAACGTATTTTCCCCTTGTGCGAGAATTTCATATTGATTGACCAGTTTGTTGAGTCAAGATCTCAATTCAAGAATGGTCTTGTAAATCATGCCTTTGCTGCTGCACTAAGGACACTTCTTTTAGTACGTTCTTTGTTCTAGAATCTCTTCAATGTATTTAATGGTTCATCTTGATGACTCATTTTTTCGATTAGAAGTGATCAAAGTTGGTCTATTGCCCTTGAAAATGGTGTTTCATGTGTCGAAGAATATGGATAGGTTGAAATTATTGTCAGTCACTTTCATTACTCTTATGTGTTGTTTCGATTTCATAGGATTTGTTGACTGCCTGTTACGACCAGTATAAAGTAACATGTTGTTTAATGGTCCAGTGGGATCAGGTGTCCCTTTGTGTCTGACTAAGTTCCAGTCAACGGTAGGGTTTAGGATGCACTATTGAAATCTGAATTCTGTCTGGGAAATATTATGTGCTAACAGTTGGCAACGAAATTGTGTATTATATGCTTATTTATATGTGAATTGGCCGCTGTGTCTGTACATGAATCATCAAGAGTAATCTGGTGACCTCGCAGCCCTGAGACTTGATTTTATTATAGGGAAAGACGTCGCAAATTCGAATTATCTTCAAAATTAGTCAACTAGATTGAAACTGGATGCACGTTGCATTTGTTTGTTTGTTTTTAATTAGAGAGGCTGAGAGTACGTCTTAAGTGTTAGAACTTTTAGATAATCCTAGTTGCGATGCAATTTGATTTAGTATTGTTGACACATCATCATCACACTGCACCTTTTCCTAACTACCTTGGTGTTGTGGTATAAACTGACAGTTGAGATAAGTTGAGACTTGAGCTAGTTACTGCCTCGTATATGATCAAAATATTTTTATTGTGGAATGGCTGCTTAATGAAATGTCTTTCTCAACTGTCGGTTTAGGATTACCAGGCTATGGTGGCACAGCTAGAGCACCAATTTCGATTTGGAAGACTTTCCGTACAAGGATTGTGGTTTTATTGTCAGGTCTGAGTTTCTAAATTCATTGTAATATTTTTTAGGATATTCATGAATCCTCAAGTGGGAGTTGTCTTTGTTCGGCAGCCAATGATGAGTTCTATGCAAGCTTTATCCACAGTTATACAGAAGGCTTCTGCAAATAATTTTGCAGGTTCAGCAGTGCTTAATCTGTTACAGAGCCAGGTATAACCTGTGCCAGTAGTTGTTGTTTTTTTTTTCCCAATAGCAACTGCAAATAAAAGCATAACATAAGTTTTTCACAAAAAAAGCTTTCAGCGTAAGATTTAATGTATGGTTGGCACGGAAAACTTTGTCTCAATTTTGCTACTTGCAGTTCTTATATCTTGTAAAATTTCATGTTGATTTTGTATCAGGAAAAAGCAATGGCCGGTGATAATGTAGTGAGGTTATTGCTGGAGAAGATGACACAATGCGCGAGTAATGCATACCTGGGCATATTAGAAAGGTCAACAAATAGCTGTTCTGTAAATTCTTATTTCTGTACACCTGTAGCTAGTGTCAATCTTCCAATTTGGTACTGGTAGGTCTTATGGCTCAGTTGTTGTAGCTACTGCAAGGTTCCATAACAAGTGATGAAAAAGTTTTTTTTTTTTTTTAATGACCTGTTAATAACGTTTCTTGTTACAGGAAGACGTTTTTTGTGGAGTTCATATTCCTTTGATGTTTCATTGAGAAACCGTGACTACATGAAGTTCTTAAATTCTGATGTACAAAGAACATGATATGTATTGACATGATTCATTTTCCCTGACATTTTCTGGATGGACCTTGTAGTTCAAGCAGAATATGCTCTGGCACATATTTTTCCCTCAAAGAACTCCCTTTCTTTAACTTATGCTTTTCCTGTTCTGAAATTTAGGGAGTATTAAATAAGTTAAAGAAGAGGAATTGGATGCCCTAAGCTCGATAAAGACTTAAAAAACGAAACATCTTCCTTAATTGCAAGTATTACTGTAGATACCCTCAAAGTTAGGGGATGAATCTGCAGAATAGTATTTCATGGATTTTTAAAGCAGTAAAAGTGTCACTTTTGCATGATTTTTATGAAACATTATTGGAGCTTTTCTTGATGTGGAAGTTCTTGAAAATATTAGGTGGGTGTATGAAGGAGTGATTGATGATCCATACGGTGAATTCTTTATTGCTGAGAATAAATCTCTTCAAAAGGTAAATTTGGCATATTCATAGTTAAAAATGGATCAAGTGTTTCTTCTACTGCTGATAGGTGTGACGTTTTCAGGATAGCCTCATTCACGATTATGATGCCAAATATTGGAAGCAGAGGTATAGTCTTAAGGATGGAATTCCTAGCTTCCTTGCAAATATTGCTGGGACAATACTGACCACAGGGAAGTATTTAAATGTCATGCGAGAATGTGGTCACAGTGTTCAGGTTGAACTTATTTTTCCATGTAGGAATTAAGAGTTTTCTTTTTTTATCACTTGGGCTTAATTCATCTGACTACGTGCTAATTTTAGGTTCCAGTTTCAGAAAATTATAAGTTAATGACGTTCGGATCAAATCATCATTATCTTGAGTGTGTAAAAGCTGCTTATGAGTTCGCCAGCAGTGAGCTTGTGAGCTTGATAAAGGAAAAGGTGAGCATCACGCTCATTTTCTTATTAGTTGGATCTCTTATCTGGAAACTTGAATGTCTACAGTCAGCTACTTCTGTTACTTTGAAGAGAGTGCTTTACAAATGCCCAAACATCTGACCACAACCTATTCTTTTTATTTTATAGTACGATCTTGTGGGGAAGCTACGGTCTATAAAGCATTATCTTCTTCTTGATCAGGTATGTTAACTAGTAGCATTATCTTCTATGAAGCATTATCCCATTAATTGATTGGTTACTGATAAAATTACAGGGTGATTTTCTTGTTCACTTTATGGATATAGCTAGAGAAGAGCTAACTAAGAAGCATGATGAGATCTCTGTCGAGAAACTTCAGGTTCTTTTATTTATTTTTTGCAGACGGCAGATAACTTGACCTCCCTGTTAAATAGCAAACTTTACCAAAAAAATACTTGTCATCAAGAGATAAATAATAAAGAAATGTCATATAGATAAGGGTTCTCAATTGTCTGTGTTTGAAAATGGCAGCCCCTGCTGGACCTTGCTTTGCGTACCACAGCTGCTGCTGCTGATCCTTGTCAAGAGGACTTAACATGTTGTGTGGTAAGCTTGTGTGCCTTTCTTGACTATCATTCATTTGGCTATAGTTTGGTAAACGGGGAGTAATATACCTTTAATCTTGTTTGAAATTTCTACTATTTTACTCAGGAGAGGACGTCTTTGTTAAAAACCCTTGGCACGCTTAAAGATCTTAATGTCCAAACTTTGCCGGATGATAATGATCTAGATGAACCTGCCAACATAACTGGTCTTGAGACATTTTCATTGAGCTACAAGGTTTGATATTCTTCTGAACTTATTTGTAATTTCGGTCTCTACCTAACAAATCTTTTCTCAAAAGAGCACACCTGTTTTATAGATAAGTATGAACTAAGGTCCTTCCTGGAGGACTTGCACCATTTTATGATTGCAAGATGTGTGGTTTGAGAACCACGAAAGTATTTGTTGTTTGGTCGAACATGTCTAGAACTTCGTGTAAGTAGTTAACTACCCACCACCACAGTTTCTTGGTAGGTTTTCTAATCTTGATGATTAGCCGCTTGTTGGCTGCCTTAATGTCACTTATACTCCTATGGTGGTGCCATTGAATTTATCTGTTCTTTTGTGTGTGTTCTTTTCTTTGCTGGATACTGAGTGGTTGATAGGTACTCATCTCGTTTTTATGGTGCTCAGATCAGATGGCCATTATCAATTATTGTATCAAGAAAAGCAATAATGAAATATCAGTTGATCTTCCGATCTCTCTTCCATTGTAAACACGTGGAGCGCCAGCTTTGTGCGGCTTGGCAGATGCATCAAGTACAAAATTCAACTTATGCACAAGTCAAAATTATCTTTCGTTCATCCTTGTTTAATATGCTGCTTTATTTTGCAGGGAGTTCGGGCTCTTGATACATGTGGAACTGCCTTGTCTAGGTCATCTCTGCTTTGCCGTAGCATGCTTAGATTCATAAACAGTCTTCTACATTATCTTACATTTGAGGTAGGGTTTCTTTTATCGTTTACTATAGTATGCAAGTGTTCTCAGTTCTAGGTTTGACTTTATTTGCTTTTGAAAGGAAATATATCTTTAATTGTCTTTACCTCTTTTTTAGTGGCTTAGTCCTTTGTATCTTGCACCAGAATGTCAGTTTAGGATTATTACAAATGGCACAAAGGCGCTTCTTGGGGAAGGGCAGTTTTAGGCGTAAAACTTTCATGTTATAGCCTCTAACATCTTGAAATCAGACATAAGATCTAAATGTTATAAATTGTAGCACTCGTATTCTTTAAATGTCGGTACATGCCTAAGGTTATGGCATAAACTTGTCAGTGTTTTCATGTTAGGCCTCAAACTTAGACATTTCATGGTGATTTTTTGCGTTTAGGCCTTACACGTGAGGGCGAGAAGTTAGAGGGGCCTAACATGTGACAATGCAAAGAGTTTTAGGCCGTGTGCCCTTCCCCAGCTCTTCCATTTTATGACAAGTATTCCCTTCATGTCTTTATGTTTGCAACGTTTCTTGTTGGCAAGGAGATCATGGTTTGTAGAAGCTGCTTAGGACTTTACATTTATGGCCATAAACATTATACTCGTCCATTTTTTATTGTTCCACTTGACTTTCAATCATGTGTTTGACTCAAATACTATGAAGAATTTCAAAAAATTTGAAAAAATAATACTCCTTATATCTCGAAACTGCAACCATTTATCTATCCAAGTTATTATATAATTTTGAAGAGAAAAATCCATAGATCAGATGTTGAAAAAAATGTATTAAAAGAGGATGGTGGGAGTGTTCAAAAATTGTATTGGAGTTATTGGAGATTGTGTAGAGTTGATGGAAGTAGTAAGTTAACTTTGTTGAGAGCTGTGTAGTGTTTATTGAAAGAGAAATGATATAAGGTAACAAGGTAAATTGATGTTTAAAAGATTGCTAAAAAGGGACTTTTCAAACGTTTAGGAATGTCCTGAAAAGCAAAGTGTTGTGAATAGAAAGGGATGAAGGGAGTGGCATATTGAAAGGATCAATCTTATCTTACTTGCATTTTCTTTTTAGTTTATGACTTTTCAATAAACATTATGATCACAGTAGGGGAACCTATTGTTTTGGTGATGGTCTTCATTTTGGCCTTCAGGTTATTGAGCCCAATTGGCATGTAATGTATGGTAAGCTTCAGACTGCTAGAAGTATAGATGAGGTATTGCCCTTGGTTATCTTTGCATGTAACTTATTATGGTAATAAGGCAGATCGTCTCATGATCATATAAATTATGTCTTTGTAACAGGTTATACAGCATCATGATTTCTTCCTTGATAAGTGTTTAAGAGAATGTCTTCTTCTATTGCCTGTACTGCTCAAGGTTAGTGTAATGTGCTGTTAGTAGCCAAGTGTTTCAAAACCTCTTTAGTGTGGAAGATAGTTTTGCAAACTTGTGGTGTTAACGGAAAGCTGACCTTTGTAAATGCTTTTTCTTTTTTGAAACGGGACAAGATCTTTTTTAGCATTCTAGATGGCTTAGTTTTTGTATCTGACCGAAGTACACGATCAGATAGAGTAAAATAGTCTTATATCATCCCAAAATTGCTGCTGTTAGTGGAACGTTAGTAAAATAGTTCTCTTCGGTGGTACCCTCTAACTGTAAACTCTTCTGTGTGCAGAAGGTGGAAAGGCTGAAATTGCTGTCTCTAAGATATGCAGCTGCAACACAGTGGTTGATTTCATCATCCGTTGATATTCCAAGCATTGAGGAAACCTCTGACAGTTCATCTGGACGAGAACGAAAACTCTTGAAATCTAGAAAGCCTTCTCGACCACAAAAGACAATGAGACAGAATGCTTCAGTCACTGAATCTGTCTTGTAAGCATTGAAAATGACGAGACAACTTTCTCACAGTGTTCACCTGTCTAATACATCGCCTGTTTGTTGCAGAAAATTTGAGAGGGAGTTCAATTCAGAGCTCCAGAGTTTGGGACCGATGTTGAGCAGAAGTTCTCAGGCAGAACCATACTTGACCCATCTTGCACAATGGATTCTTGGGGCTGGAAATGACCAGTAAGTGTGAGTGAGTTCAAAATACATATTGCTGGTTGTGTTATCTTGCTTTTTGTGTTTTCTTTTTTGGTAGTGGAGCTTCCATGTGAAGAGTTGTTTTCGAGTGAGGAAGTTGTGTGTCTGTGTTTTCTACTGTAACTAAGTACCAATCCGATCCATTCGTATATCGTTTGATCAATTTCACATTTTATCTTGTAATTTGTCAAGGCGTTCGTAAATATAGCAATTTATTTTGTCTTTTTTCGCCCTGGGGTTTAGTTTAAATCGAATAATTAAAACCAGAACTATATATGTGAATCTCAAGCTCTTCTATTTTCTTGACTAGTCAAAATTACAATCTTAAGGTGCTACTTAAGTGCTAAGAAGTAACAAAACGTTTTAACTTGCATTCCAGTTGCTGGGAATAGGAAATAAAATGTCACCCATTAAATTGACTTCTTACATTTGTCCAGCTGACGGATGAATATGAGAGCTCTGTCAATTGTTCACTGCAACAGAAAGTAAGAATCAGATTTACTTTTGGGACATAGGCTGAGATCATCTTCTACGGACTGCAGAACTTGGACCACGCTGAATTGCTCCAGCACTAGCAGGGGCCTGCCCTTGGGAACCCGGCTGTCCAGTTCCAGTAGCTTGTTCCTCAGGCAGGTTCATTGCTTGTGTTACGGCGTTCATGACTATGAGTCCAAGTGGAATCAAGTACATCCACTGTAAAAAGAAAAAAAATATGACATTAAGTTAGTAGCCGTTGATAAGATGAGATTTATCTAGAAACTGAGGAAATAATGACAACACTGACATATTTAGCCCAGAAGGTCTTCTCTGGTGGCTTCACAAGTTCACCTTCTACATTCTCACCAGTACCACCACCCAGAATTTCTTCAGTGAAGATTGGAGCTCTGCAATATAATGCATCAGAAAGCAACTCCAAACATGACACTGATAGAGGATGTCAGTTGTATATCTAGTACAATAAATGGGCATCTGAAACCTCAAACAGCATCTCCTACTTCTATATGACATACCGCTCACTTCGTATACTATAATATCAGAAGAAATTGAACAACTCATATTCAGTTACGATGACAGTAAAAAATTTCAAGAGGAATCTGCATACCTTGGTGCCAGGTCGCTGTTCTTCAAGATGGTGTGAGAGTTGAAGGACCATTTTGTAGGCTGAAATTTAAGCCAAAGGGGATATGAGAAACACATACACAAGTGTGTGTGACAAAACAAATTTAATCTGAATCGATGTGCTAATCAATGAGACGTATCACACAGTCAACTATGCAATCAATCATTTGATCTGAATCAATAGAGTGCTGATGAACTTGAACTCACAAGTTTTAGTTGTCGAGGATAAGGGCATGACCCGGGGGAGCCATAATTAACAGCCAAGATGTTCACACCTTCCTGCAAAAGGTGGTAGAAAATTGAGCAGACATGGACTACAGCGAGTTATTAAACCACTGACGTGTACCGCATATGTGACAATACATGCTTTGTTTGAAAAACAAGATAATACAAAATGCTCAGTAAGATACTCATCTGTCCAAGATATGAATAACATGACCTTATTAGTACAGTATTTACAGCAACTATCAAGAACCGTCCATAACTGACTGCACTGTATTGACTCTCACCAGTACAATGTGAAAACATGACAAATGCTATTAATGACACATCCAACCATTAACAAGTAGATTTGAGAATTACCACGTGTATGACAAAATGCTCATCAATTCCCTCTCGTGGAAGACATCTCTGCAGATGACCAAAATTTCATAAAACCACCTTAAGATCATAAAACAAGTATGCTTATTAAAAAAACTACTACCTCTATCCCAAATGTATTGTTCCCCTTCCTGTGCAATTTGTGAAGGAAAAGTGACAACACAATGGGAGGGAGGAAGTATAACATAAATGCCTTATTTTTTTGCCCCCTTTTTAATTCTTTTTTGATAAACAAATGCATTTGCAAATCAACTTACTGCTTTCACTGAAGATATAACATAGTCCCTCCCAGAATCAGAAGAACCCAAAACACTGGATGGGAGTCTTATTCTATAGAAATCATCTCCTTGTAGCAATGCCTGCAAAAAACCAAGTGAAACTTCAATGACCATTATAGTTACCAGCATGATGAGCACCAGGGGAAAGAGACACGAAATGAAAAGTGCTTACCTTAAACTTTTCCTTCTCCTCCTCACTCAAACTGTTCCTTGAGAACCGGAGCTTCGTGAGAGTCTATCAGAAAAGAACAATAAGCATAAGCTTGTGCCAATAATGACATCTAAAAACTGCACCCACATTAACAAAACCCCACGCACGGTTTCCCCCTAGATGGAGAGCTGATGCTTTCAAGCTGAATTCACGAGTTCCCCCAGTGACCAAACCATTACCAACTTTAAAGCAACAACAGGCAGACTAACAATCAAGGTTCAACAAATGACACCCTAACCTAAAAATTCAAAGTCAATTTCAAAATCTTTACACCCAGACAGAGACAGTGAAGTCTTTCTATTTCTATTTTCCCCCAAATCACACCGCACAGAGCAATATTAAGGTAAGAGAATCTCAGAAAACCTGGCCGCCGTGAGTTGAAGTCTTAATCCGAGCGGAGAATGTGCCGGCGGGGGCGAAATCAGAGTCTCCAAAAGCGTGCTCCATTGTGAATTGGATCTTGGAGTCCGACTCTGGATCCGAAAGCCTCTTTCGTATCGTGGATCGTGTTGGTCCGGGGTCAGAGGAGCGAGGGGAAACACCTTCAAACTCTTCCTCATCTAGGAGAAGAAGCTCGTCGGATTCGAATCCTGAAGAGGAAGAAGATGATAGAAGAAACAGAGCAGCGATCAAGACCGGTACAAGCATGGGGAGTTTCTTCATTGTTGCTCTGCTATGTTGTCTCAGCAGACTGCAGAAAAAAGTAGTGAATTAGCAGTTGCAAATATCGGGTCACAACCCAACAGGCCTGGCCCCAGGCCCATGACCCGTTTCCCCTGGGGGCTTGAAAGGACGTAGGCACGTCACGTAGCTATCTCGAAAAATAAAGGGTTTAAGATTAAAAATGCCACCAAAGTACACAAAACTTCTAAATTTATCATTTAACTTTCTTTTGGAGTGATAATGTCATTCATGTTTTGAAAGTGGGGTAAAATCACCACTACTCGTTTGATGGGGTTAGATGGGATGACGAAATCTTTAATTTTTATTACGTGACAATAGAGGTTTTTTGACGTGGATATTTTGAGGTAACTTTTTGTGTTTGGCACAAGATTTATTGGAGGAATTTTATATGGTTTTAGTGCTAGGGTTAAAGTATTTATCTTTTTATTTTACCATCGGGGAAATTATCAAAGACATCATGAAATTTGTCATAATTTTCACTTTACCCCCAACGTTTTCAGAATTCGTAGATAACCCGTCTTTGTAAAAATATACAAAAATTTCTTGAAGCTAACTTACGTTAAAATAACTATTAGTTTTAAGGTCAAATACCTATTTAGTACCCTAAACTTTAACAAGTTGGGCAACTCAGGATCTAGATTAAAAGTTGAGCATTCCGGGCCTCGTACTATTAATTTATGGGCAAATAAGAGTCTCGACCCGGTCAACTCAGCATGTAGGATGTGCCAAGTTGACCGCGTCGAGGCCCTTATTTGCCCAAAAATTAATAATACGAGACCTGGAATACTCACTTTTTAGTTTAGGCCCTAAGTTGCCCAACTCGTTAAAGTTCAGGGTACTAAATAGGTATTTGGCCTAATTTTAATTACAAACACTGGACCATAAATTTTTAACCCTAATAATTTTATTCCTAACTATTTCATTTTACATCTAGATCCTTTTGGCCTAACAAACGTACACCTAAGAGCCAATTTGGTTGACTTTAGCCGGATTAATCAAATTGATTAAGCTATTTCAGTCATGTGTGTCGTGGTGAAATTACATAATTGCCCAAAAATGTATGTTTCCCAACTCCCCATACACTTACTGCAAGTTGAGCGGATCACCCATGAAGATGATGATTCAGTTTCGGTTTCGTGATAGAACGGGTCGTCATGATCGAGGCCATCCGATGAGGGCCTTTCTAGCGACAACGGCAACAGAGTTGAGTAATAAAGCATCATCGGTGTCGGATTCAATGGCTATATGAAATCGGAACTATGGACGAGCGTCGAAATGTCGTACGGATTGAACTCTATTCAATGTTTCGCGTGTGGCCTCCCTATACACCGACAACGATTACAACGTTGATATGGTGTCGAATCAACCTTGTTGGTGCCACTGCTTCCTCAGTCTGTCGCCAGCCGCTACAGTTGCTGTCTCTCTTATCCCTTTACCATAATCGGCTCCTACTCTGCCTGGTCATGAGGCTTGAATTTGCAAATCGAGCCCTAAACAAAGTTTTAACCCATCACCAAAATTTGCAGGGCGCCAATCCTACTCCCTGGCGATGCCGGAGGTTCAATTCTGTGGCTTCATCATCGATTCATGAATTATAGAGAGGCTCAGACTCAATTTTCTTTGTCAAGCTAGATTTGACGGATGTGAGTCCATTGATGATGGCGGCAAGTGGTGAGATTTGGGTTGAAGGAACGTAGAGGAGAATGGGGCTCAGAAAGGGATGTGAACGGATTATGAGGGTGTGAAGAGATTAAATGTAAAATAAGTAAGCCAAGGTGCGATTGTTACAACAAAAAAGTTTAGGGTTCAATTTTGTAACTAAACAAAAATATCTAACAAAAATTCAATCGAAGTTAGTGTTTAGGGGGTAATTGTATATTTTATTAAATCCCAAGTTTTTTTTTTTTGACAAATCCTGAAAATAGGGGGATAAAGTGAATATTATGACAAACATCAGGGTGTGTTTGATAATTTCTCTTTACCGTCAAATCCATTTCAACAAAACAAACCTCCACTTGCCATGTATAATAAAAACTAACTGTTTTGTCATATCATCTGGCACCATCAAACCAACAATGATAATTTTATCTCAATTTCAAAATATGGATGATATTATTACTCCAAAATGAAGCTAAATGGTGGCATTTTCACTCTTAAACCCAAAAATAAATTGAAGGGGCAAACTGCATGAATGTGAACAGTTTAAGGTCATTCGTGTATGCGAAACATGTAATTTGTAGAATGAAACTCGCATCCTGAGCGCGTTTCGAACCTTTCAATTCGGTCGAGCCTCGAGGACCGAGCGCTAGGTACAAGATCCCTAGCCTAGAGGAAGAAGTGAACCAGAAGCAGCAGCCAATTCCTGATCAGTAGAGCTACCAAATTTGAAGGTTTTCAAGAGAGCATACAAGTTTCTGTGAAGATGGATGCGATGCGGAAGCAACTGGATGTTTTGATGGGAGCCAATCGGAACGGCGACGTGAGAGAGGTCAATCGCAAGTACTACGATCGCGACGTCTGCCGTCTCTTCCTCTCCGGCCTTTGCCCTCACGATCTCTTTCAACTCACGGTACTTTAATCTGTGTTTCTTCTTGTTGGTTCCACTACTAATTGCTCTTAGGAACAGTGTTTCTTCTTGTTGGTTCCACTACTATTAATCTGTGTTTTTTTACTGCTGCATTTGTGGCTTTTACGTGATCTGTTACGTGCATTATTCGTTGTATACGTAGCTCATCTGTGCAATTTGCTTACTCGTCAGACAGCTCCAACGGTTTGGTTTTTTATCATTTGGGTAGCTTACCGTAAGGGTTTTGCTAGGGTTATTGATTGAGGAAATTTTTCGAGTTTTCTTAGACAGTCGATTGACACTAGATTTCTCCGAACATTGTGGTGGGTGAAACGTGAGGTTAGTTCGTGTTAAACAGAACCGGAAAAAACCGTGAGACGGTGAATTGGAGACTTAGCTGCACCGAGGTTTGTCATTCTGGGATGGGCTTATAAGGTCTACGCAAGGATGCTTTAGATGTTTTCTCCTCCTTTTTAAGTCAGCGTATCTGTGTGCGTTGGATTTTCTTCTATTTTCTCGAGGTTGCAGATTAGTTTGATTTCATGCTCATGATTCTCAGTTCCTTACCCCAAATTGTTAGGTCAGTGCTTTGTCTATTTTTCTTAATACTTCTCTCCTGTCTTTCATTACAGAAAATGGATATGGGACCATGCCCCAAGGTCCATTCTTTGCAGCTGAGGAAAGAGTATCCTTCTCTATGATTTCTTCATGGAGTATATCATTATCTATTAATGATTAAGAGCTAAATTCTTTCTGTACTTCAATTTGTGTAGAGATGAAATAATTTTTGGGCTTATCTGTTAGAATGAGGTTAAGTTTTGTCTACTGTAAAGCTATATGTTGCTGGTCTTTGTGCATTAACTCCTTTAAGATATCAAGAAGCGAAGGCAAAAAAGACTGATAACTATGATCGAGAATTGGAGGATTCCATCGATAGACTGATTGTTGAGTGTGATAGGAAAATTGGTAGAGCTCTGAAACGACTTGAAGATGAGGATGCAAAGGCAGCTATTGCAATATCTGTTTCTGAGGTTACTCTGGTAAATATACCATAAGCTTATAGTACATCTTATCTTAAACCCACATAGAATAAACTTTTGTTTAGTATGTACTTTGAATTCCTTCTGCATGCTTTTTGCAGACTCCTGAAGTTCTTGAGCTGTCAAAGCAGATTAAGGAGAAACTGAAAGAAGCTGATCAATTAGGTAATAAGTCTTTGTGCCAGTATTTCGAAAATATGTTGTACCTAAATTAGGGACTTGTATTGTAGTTCCTACGATCTGAAGAGTTTTCTTATTACACAAGATGTTGATGTTATTCACCCTAGCTGTGTTTTTTGTCTTCTGTCATTTTACGCACATTTTCTCTATTGTTTTTCTGCAAAGCTGTTAACCACTGAACTTTGTTCTTCATGCTTATATCTTCATTTTTTATCAGCTTTCGTTTAAATTCTAATAAACCATAAAGTGTAATGAAGTTTTTCACTAAAAACCCAAAATTGAATTTAGTTTTTTTGGTGCTTGTCTAAGTACTGTTATCACTGTACTGTCATGAATTTGGAACGTTCTTTAGCCACAGAGAAACAGGATTGAATGTTTCACGCTCTACCTCAATGATTTTGGAATTTCCCTTTTTCAGAAGATGCCAGATAAAAAAAAAAAAAAAAATTCGGTTCCTGAGGCACTACATTGTAAACTTGTGAGATTATGACATAAATTAGATCTGAAGTCATTCTACAATTTATTCTGTTGCAAATGATTCTGGCCTAAAAACTTACATATATATTAGAGTTTTAAGCGTCAATGAAGCTGATGCTCCCTCCATCCATGAATAATTGTTGGTTTTGTTTCGGCACAGATTAAGGAGTGTTGTAGATGCTAGGGATTTTCCTGATTTTGCTTCCAAGTGGAATGGGAATTGAGTAGATTGCTTGTGGGGGCCTGTTTGTGAGAAGGGAAGTGGGGAGAAAATTTGTGTGTATTTTATTAACTTCAGTCCTAAAAAGTTTCCTTTTAAGGAAACCAGACAATTGTTGTTGACAGCCACAATATAAAGTAGTAATTTTTTTTGACAGAGTGTGAGAACGGATATATATATATATATATATATATATACAGTAATTTCATTATCTAGTTTAACTTGTATTTTGGTGCACTAGTTTGTAACATTACTCCTTACTGCAGATCTTGAAGGGAAGAGTGATCTTAAGATCCGGGCTCTAGAGGAATTAGAAGAGCTCAGAACTAAAAGAGCCGACAAGCAGGTTGGTTATTTTCTGAAGTACAGGATTGTATACGGAAAACATTATCTGATGTTCTTTGGTGAAGCTTTACTATCATGATTTTTTCTCCCTCGGTTGCATCTGATGTCTTTTGTTAACTGACAGTCTATGCTTCTTCTGGATGCGTTCAACAAAGATAGAGCATCCTTGCCGCAACCTCTAGCAAACCAGCCGCCTTCAGTTCCATTGCCATTGCCTCCACCCGATCCTCGTACTCAGGAGATGATAAATGAAAAGCTGAAGAAAGCAGAGGACCTTGGTAAGTCTGAAGATTTCATTTGTTTTTTTTACAGGGACTGTACAACTCTCGTGTCGAAATTGTGTGTCATTCACATACCACTTCCACAATCTCTGAGAACTTACTAGGGCTCCTTTTTTCCCCCTACAAAATCAGATTTTTAAATCTGATTTTGACCGAAATGGCAAAGAGCAGAGGGTAAAAGGATAAAATATCTTCAACACGTAGTATTATTTAACAACATATAAAGTAGCCCTCTGCCTTCAATTACCCATTGTTCTCCCCCACAACTAGAAACTGGTAACCTGTTCTGGTGGATCAATGACCTACCGCTGCTCGATGACATGACAGCGGTACATAGACCTATTCGAGCGACAATTGGCAAACGAAACATAGGTTGGAGATTCTAAGCGGGGAGATTCGTGACCACAGCCCAATGACATGGTTGCTGTAATTCAACTTCTTCTGGCGACAATCAGTCAATGAAACAACAGCTGGAGATGCTGATCGACAGAGTCTTTGACTGTAGCAGCCCCCCATGGGGACAAATCTGCGAACTGGTAATGAGGGTGTAGATCCAATGCAATGGAAGTGGATGCCAGTGAGTTTTAGCCAATGATGATGCCAGTGAGCTTTGGCCAAGGAGAAAGCAAAGTACGAATTATGTTGGAGGCTGTGTGCAGAAGGGCACGGTGGTGCGGATGGAGCCAGAGGTGAGGGAGGACTGATTTGATGAGATCTAGAAATTTTAGGATTAGTTTAGATGTTTTCAATTAATGTAGGGGTTGGAAGTTGGAGAGGTTTTGTGTAATGAGCAGGATGTCTGATCACATGATCTATTATACGAGTACTATTTAATATAGTGAATAGTAGTGAGTATTTGACAAAAAATGGTAACTTACAAAAGCACACATGATAAAACAACTAAAATAGCAATTAGACCTTAATCCCAAATAGCTGCTTTCCAACTACATGAATATTCGTCTCTCCATCCTGTTGAATTGGCAGCATGCTTACCTGAAAGTCCTCAAAGGCTAGATCACTTTATACAAAAAGGAACACATGATAGATTATATTTTAAATAACAGAGCATTTAATATGGGCGTGTTTGGTCCCCCAATTCCTTAAATTTCTGTATTGTATAGGTGAAAAGGGAATGGTGGATGAAGCACAGAAAGCACTGGAAGAAGCTGAAGCATTGAAGAAGGTAGCTGGATTAGTCATCCATAAAGTGAGTTTTTGTTGTGTCTGTATATTCAACTGCAGTTGTTAAAGCGTTACCATATCTTCCAGCTGCCTGCCAGACAGGACCCTATAATGGAGTCTGCAAAGTATACTGCTGCTGATGTCCGAATTGTAAGTTTTCCCTCCAACAGCCTGGTTGTGTGTGCGCGCACCTGCATGTAGTGGTTTTTGTTGATGTGATGCTAGTAAAGCAAAATGTTTGATTTTATTTGACTTTTCATATTGCATCTTCACATTATTGTACAGTTTACGTTCAAATATGCATCAAATTAACAATGAAGCTGAAGTAATTTACTGTATTTACTCATCCCAAGATGATGAAATATTATTTGCACTTGATGTGTTTCATAGAGGTTGCTGGTCCCGTTTACGGTGCTATGAATTATGACTCTGCATGTTGTTAAATGTTACATTTGTTTCCCATAAGTTTAGGTTAGGGTACATAGATGTTCATTTGCATCCACCATAAACTCAATTAGTGTTGTGCTGTAGAAGGCCCCAATTTACAACTGCTGAATCTGAAATACAGAGGATGATATTTCGTAGTGCTTGCCAGATATCACCCTGTCTTAGCCCGCTTTATTTTAATGCTTTAGGTTTTGCTTAAACAATCTGATTGAAGTTTTGGCGTATGTAGAGATCTCCTTGCAATATGTTGCTCTTTCAAGATAAATTCTATTTTAAAATTTATGCTGTACTTGTTGCCTTTGTTATTTCAGACTGATCAAAAGCTACGAGTTTGTGACATTTGTGGAGCTTTCTTGAGTGTGTATGACAGGTAATTTTTTTAACTTGTTTATTGTAGCAATTGCTTTATTTCTTAGTCTTTCTGAGGGCTTCAAGAAAAAAGTATATGGGTTTCAAGTGATTCAGCTTTTGACCCGGCTACATACCTCCTTGTCACCAACAGGCTTATGGGCCCAGTTTTACGAGGATTACTTTTGCAGCTAAATAATGTGCGTCTTTTTTTATTAATATATCTGTTTATTGCACTTGTTGATCCTCCTCCTGTTATATAGTAGTTATTCACAAGTGGATGATGTTTGCTTAAAATATATGCTGGCATCTGTGATGTTCTGTTAATACTTGTTTTATGTTAGTGATCGTCGCTTAGCTGATCATTTTGGAGGAAAACTTCACTTGGGATACATGCAGATTCGTGAGAAGTTAGAAGAGCTCCAGGTAAGCTGATTGTTATTTTCGTCATGATACACTGTCAACTTTTTCGCATCCTGTTAATGCATGATCACCTATTTTTCTATCAGGATGGGTTCTTGAGGTCCAGAATGTTCCTTTTCTAATTTGTGGTTTATTCTGATGAATTTGATTTTACGAACCTTTGAACCTTGGTCTTGTTCTAGTGGTTGTGATGAGTCTTCTTGAGCATATAGAATATGTCCTTAGGTAGCATCATAAATATGCTTGTTCTTTAGGGTTTCGGTATTGTGTTATATTTACAGGTAACGCTGTCCTTGAATTTCTCTGATGTGAGAAATAATCCATCTTTTATTTGGTATTCCGTTTCCAAGGTTCTAATGGTTTACAGGTTTTCCATTTGATCATGCTAAATTCATAGTGGACATGATTGGCTGCAATTTTTCTCATGACTAATACAGTAATCTTTTGCATTTTGTTTCTGTATTAGGTTTAAATGATGTTTTCTTTTCTACTAGATAATAATCATTTGTCAATTGGTCAATAGATAGGAAATTTTCGGTGGAAGGCAATCGTATTATACTTGCTGTGATTGTTTAATGACATGAAACAACTTTGGGCAATTCTAATCTAGCTACGTCACAAAATCTTCCCCAAAAATACCTGCCTTTTGAATTTGTTTGTGCAAACCTCCGTGGCCTCTTGCCTCAGTTGAATGGTTTCCCTCATCATTTGAAGAGGGTTTTTATGACATCTTTCTCGCAATTACACTTTCCAGGAAGAGAGGAAGCAGAAGGTTGAACGGGTTGATGATAGAAGGTACCGGAAGTTTATTTTCTAGTTGAATTCACCTCCATTCCTTAGCTGGGATTTGATTGGCAGTATATTTTTTAAGATTTACACTTTTACTCCTTTATTAAATTAACTTTGGCATAGATCCAAGGAACGGAGTAAAGAAGGTGACAAAGAGTCTAGTCGGGATCAAGACCGTGGAGAAAGCCGAGAAAGAGGGGGGGATCGTACCCGTGAAAGGCATCGTGATCGTGATCGTAGAAATGATCGAGAGCGTGATAGAGATTATGAGCGACCTAGGAATTATGAGTCAAATCGCCGCCACAGATCACGATCTCGGTCAAAGGAACGCTCTAGGGACTATGATCGCCACAGGTTCTTCCATTTCCCATCTTCTCTCTGAGAATATGATGCTATTATATATAAATAAGGTTTCAAGCATCAATTTGCACCTTGGTTTTTTCTGGTTTCCAGGCGTGATCGCTACTAGGAGCCGTTCCTAACAAGAAAGTGGAAGGCATGAGCTTGCGGTATTCGGATGAAGTGGCTGTTGATGTAGTACAAGTAGTGTGGTCACTCGTTTGGAGTCTCGGTAGAGTCGGGCATCCTAGTTTGATGCTGACCATCTTTTTAGGTGACAAGACGGTTTTGTGTTAAGGGCTGGTATGATTTTTGCTTCCTTTTTCCAGTATTACATCCTGATTGTTTATCTTATGCATAGCTGATGACAGTTCAGTGCAGTGCACCCGGGTTCTGCATTTTCTGGCCCATCTTGTTCATTTTCTATGTTCCTCACCTGTTCGTTGCTGTCTGTATTGGTTTTGATGTTGAATTGGGAAATTGCTGTTTTCTAGATTTGCAGGATTGCTTGCAAACTATCCACTCTTATGCTTTAAAAGGGCCTGGATTAGTTGAAAAGATTTAGATTTTAGCAGAATTTCTTATATAGGTTCTGTTAAATGTATTTCGAAGGGTAGGGTTGGGTTGGGTTGGGGATCTTGGGATGAAGTCGGTAATTGAGTAATGTTGCTAGTTTAGGCAGTGATGAATTCTTTTAGTGGGATTGCTCGTTGGTGCCTTTTGTGAGTCTTGACACATTGTTCAACATACAAGACAAACTTAGATAATACAGTAACGATCTCTGTAATTTGGAGCAGTAACATCTTTTATGCGATTTGAAACTGGAAAACTTTGTTGCATTTACAAAGATTAATAATTGAATACTATTCATTCCGTCCTTAAATAAATAGTGGGTATTTCTTTTAGATGTCCTTAAAAAATTGGTGTATTTCATTTTTTAGAAATTTTGATCCAATTGTTTACTTAAATAACATTAACTTTCAATTCTATAGTCATTAGTTACTTATTCTTTAATATTCAGACAAAAGAAAGCTTTTACCTTTTTTTTTTTATATGAGTGGCTTAAGTTTCTACTTTAACAGAGCTTTATATGAGTGGGTGTAAGTTTCTATTAGTCTTTAAATGTTTCTATAATCACTTATGAGATTAATAAAATGCTCTTTCTTGCCCATGTGTTAGAATCATATGATACGCATTTTGTATTTAAATAATTATACTATTTGATTTTGATGTTTTAAAATTTAATGTTTGATTAGAAAATTTACAAAGATAAATAGTGTAAAAAAATTCAAAAAAACATATTCGGAAAATTTATATTATAAATTATGATATATATATAAAAAATATTTAATTTTAGATGTCTAAACATATATGAAAATAAATTTTAGATTAAATATTGTGAAACAGTTAAAATAAATGGTTCAATCTTTAAAGTATGTTAGAAGTATATTTTATCATATATTTTTTTTTCCTTCCATTTATTTTTTAATTTGAGTGTCAGAAGAAAGAAGAAATGTATGAAATATTAATCAATTGTAAATTAATCATTATATAGCTCAAAACTATTAAAGAAATGTTGATATGAGATTGTTTGAGAAATATCTGTTTTAATTAATTGTAATATTTTGGAGAATTTTTTAATGATTCAGATTAAAATAGTATCTTGGAGAATTTTTTAATGATTCAGATTAAAATAGTTACAGTTAATTTTAAAAAGCTATTGTTGTTGTTGTACTTAAAAAAGCTATTGTACTTAAAAAGCTATTGTATTTAAAAAAGTTGTTGTAACACGCTGTTTCGAATTAACGTTTGAAAGTATTTCCAAACGTGCTTCAAAGATCCAACGAGTACATATCTTTGTAATACCCTATTGTTCGGAGTTAATCAAGTTTCTTATGCTTCATAAGACAGCCGTTTAACTCCAATTTAATTAAATATGTCGTATTTTCTTGTCTTATCCCTAAAATTTGATAAGTAGACATTAAAAAGCAATCAATTCACTTAATTCGAGAAAATAAATGACTTAATCAGAATAATCAATTAATGAGTCACTTATATTATACTCCTGCGTCTCTAAAAAGTTGATTTCATTTATTTTACCGTTTTTAAGATATTTAATTTATGATATATTTTCATTAATTTTTTGACATATAAAATTAAATTATTCGCATGTATATCATAATTTGAAATATAATTTTATTTTATTTTTTAATTTTTATTTCATTATTTATCTTAGAAAAAAATGAGTGAAATAGTGTTATACAGAATATGAAAAATAAATTAATCAACTTTTCAGAGATGAGGGAGTATAAAAAATTAAAAATCTTATTTTAGTGCAAGTAAGTGTATTAAATTTACTGTTTTCAAATGCATATTTATTAAGAAGTAAAATATACCGGTGTCTCTTAATTTTTAATTTCGTCTTATGAAGATCCTATTTTAATTTTTTGTTTTGTTGAAATCTCATTTTAAAAATTACCGGACAAGGTGGTCCTTTCTTACAATTTTGCTCTTAGCACCAAAAATATAAATTACATAGATCTCTTGAGCTTTAGAAAAATGTTCAATTTACCTCTCAATTTTCATATATTTACAGACAAAATTAATAATTTTTCAAAATAATTTAAAAAGATGTTTTATTTTTCCAAATAATTTCAAACCTAACAATTGTACCCGGTGGTTGTTGGTGAAGGTCCGGGACTGTTGGTGGGATGAAGGAGAGGGGAACAAGTTTAGGGATAAATTTGTTACTACTGTGTCAACGGTGTAACGTTGCATAATAGAATCGTTAACTTGGAAGGAAACATTATCCCCCAATATTTATCGGATTTTCACCAGATCAACGTCAGTCTTTTCCCTATTGAATCAGTGTTAGAACACCACCAATCGCAACAAACTAGTGACTTAAAACGTGACCTTACCGACTTTTATTCAGTTGATCCAGGCTCTAATCTGTCACACCCGAGTCACCGATAAGTTCTTTGATCTCTTACGCATCATTAGTGTCTGTCTCCGCCTCTAACATTGCTGATTACTTAATGATCGAACGTCTAGTGATAAACTTACCCCTTTAACAAAATATTAATCTTATTTTTACCCAAAAAAAAAAGTTATTGGAAAATGAGAGATCTTGAAAATCACAATTTCTTTCTATAATTAATGAACATAACCTTGTGGAGGAAGTTGTAGCTTTGAGTATTTGTAGAGGAGCTAATATAAATACTATTGGGTAATGAGACCTTAGCGAAGACCAAGTACTATCTCAGTGCCGTAATTGGAAAAACAAAAACATTAAAACATTTGGTCCAACCGTTACAAACGTTGGTCTTATTTTGTCATTATCATTTATTTTCTCTATGGTGTTACTTTTTCGCTGACGGAACGAAAATTGAGAGTTATCGAAAATATGTTAGATAATAAATAGATAAAGTGCACTGCTAGTCCTGTATTTTAATTCATGTACCACTACAATTCTATTTTAATTTTTTGTACCAACAAAATTTTGTTTTAAAAAATTTCGGATGTAAATAGATTTAAAAAAAAACTTTAATTGCTAAATCTATTATTTTCCCATCAAGTCCGTTAAAGTTAATTAGAGTTGGATGGAAAAGGAATATGAATGAAGAAAAAATTAAAAAACATGACTTTATTGATAAAAACAAGACCGTAGTGGTACATGAATTAAAGTTACAGGATTACCAGTGTATCCGTTGTCGAAAATTCCAGCAAAGTTGAAATTAAGACAAAACCCAGTACGCAGGTTAGGTCACCTTCCTCTGTTAAAAAAAAAAAAAAAAAAATTCTGACGAGGCCGCCACATCATCTCAAACGTGAGACGTGGAAAAAATTTAATGACAAATCGTGCCCGTGTAACGGCGTGATGATATTTTAGGATCAGAAAACTCAATTAATGGCAATATAAGACCATCCAACTTATCACAATTGCAATACAGAGCTTATTTTAAAAGAATAGGTAATTTGGGTTCAAAACCAAAACGTTGAGGGTAAATTGAGACCTTTTCCCATTAAGATTGGTCCGTGTTTAAGCCTGTACCCGCGGAAACCCTAGTCTTGCACGGTATCCGGCGAGTGAGTTACATACCGAACAGAATGGGAATGAAGCTCTTCGACGGCGACGCCTCAGGCGCAGACATCTCTAAGATCCAGATAGATGAGGAATACGCTCGCCGGTTTGAGCACAACAAGAAGCGCGAGGCTTTGCAGCGGTACGAGGAGCTCAAGGCTAAAGGCCTCGTCGCTGCTTCTGACGACGAATCGGAGTCCGAGTCTTCCTCTGAAAATGAAGATGTTAATCGCATAGTCAGCTCCAAGAACAATCTGGAGTTCTTCGATGCTATAATCAAGGTAAGTTACTGTTCTGTTTTAGTTCCGTTTAGAGGCATGATAATGGTTTGTTGCCGTAGCTCGGACCCCTAATTGATTGTTTGTGTGTACGTTGTTCTTTTCAAGGTGAGAAATCATGATCCCAGCTTGAAGCAGAAAGATGTAAAACTATTCGAGTCTGATGATGATGATGATGATGATGATGAGACTAATGATCGAGAAGAAGAAAATGGTGTAGGTGGAGGAGAAGGTGAGAAGAAAAGTCGGAAGAAAGGGGCTTATTTGAAAGATGTTATCGCGAAACAGTTGATTGAAGAAGGTCCTGAATTTGACGACCAAGATCCTGTTGATAAGGAGAAAGCGAAGAACAACCAGAAGAGTTACCTGGAGGAGCAGGAAGAGTATAAGAAAGCGTTTTTGGAGGCAGCACAGACGATTGAAGATTGTGAAGATGAGGGTTTCTTAAAGTTGAAAGATAAACAGGGCAGGGATGAGCAAGGGAAGATGGACACTGATAATGAGGAGTTCACCAAGAAAGTTGATGAGTTTTTTAGTCAGGATAGTGAAGATAAGGACCAGAAGTTCTTGAGAGACTATTTTGTGAATAGGCTGTGGGAGGATAAGAAGAAGGATGGAGATGGCGGTCTGGATGACAATGACTTAGCTGAGCTATATGAAGATGAGGAAGAGATTGAGAAACAGGAGGGATATGAATTGGAATATAACTTCAGGCATGAGGAGAATGCTGGTGATCGGGTGCTTGTGTTTCCGAGAAGTGTTGAGGGGTCGGTGAGAAAGAAGGAGAGTAAGAGGAAAGAGGAAAGGAAACGGAAAGAAGAAAGGGAGCATTTGAGAAGATTGGAGATCGAGGAGGATGTGAAACATTTGAAAAATGTGAAGAGGGGAGAAATGAAGGAGAAAATGAAGAAGGTCCTTGAGATTGCCGGCATTAAGGAAGCTGAGGAATGCCCGTTCAGTGCCAAGGATCTTGAAGATGAATTCGATCCTGCAGAGTACGACAGGCTGATGAAAACTGTATTCAATGATAAGTACTACAATGCTGAGGATGAGGGGCTTGCAAGTGATGAAGAGGAGATTGAGAAACCTGATTTTGATAAGGAGGATGAATTGCTGGGCCTGCCTAAAGGTTGGGATGTGGTTCAGTCTGGCGATGGGTTCTCGGCTGCAAGGGAAAGGAGCTTAAAGCGGAAACTAGAGAGCTGTAGTGGGAATTCAGACGCGGAGGAGCTGAATGAGGAATCTGAGAAGGAACCGGAGGGGGCTAATGAAATTGAAACCGAAGAAGGTAAACGGAAGAGAAAACGAAAGATGTCTCTGGTGAAGCGGGTAGAGCAGGAAATGTTGGATGAACTGTACAAGCTGGATTATGAAGACACTATTGGAGACTTGAAAACAAGGTTCAAGTATGCTAAGATCAAACCTAACAAATACGGATTGGACACTGCAGACATTTTAATGCTGGATGACAAGGAGTTGAATCAATACGTTTCGGTGAAGAAGCTTGCACCTTATTCCGACAAGGAATGGAAGGTACCCCGGAACAAGGTGTCCGACATTAAAAAGAAGGTCTGGGATGTTTATCATAACGATAGGGGGAGTAGAAAGAAGAGGATAGTGAATGATCCTTCCTCTTCTTCTTCTAAAGTAGAAGGCAAAAGAGACCTAGAAGCAGAGGTCACAGGTGAAGGCAAAGGAAACCATGAAGGGGGACAGGCCATGGACTCTAAACGGAAAAGGAGACACAAGCAAATGAAAATAACAGGTCAGAGAAAAGACGCTTACGGACTGACCCATAAACCCAAAAAAAGTAAAAAGAAAAATTAACGAGAGTGATCTTGTGGTAGTGGTGGTGATCTTGAGATATCAACTTCCAGTACTGTATTTGAAATTTATTTATCAGCTCCCATGAATTCTTCTGTTTGTTGTCCCATTTGTCGCAACATGTTGTATTCTACTACACGATAGTTGGTGATGCTGCGTACTGTAATTGATGATTTTATTTACGATTTTTATCAATGATTTTGTGGTTATGGATGATTAGAGAAAACTGTGATCTTGGCTAATCGTGAATAGTGGATACCTACTAACTATGAAACTCAATTCAATTAAAAGCCAAATCCGACAATCTCTTACTAATTTATTAAAACTACTCTCCGATCATTACATTATCCCACCAAAATCCAACACATCTAAATTCAATCCTCTTCTTAATTCTAGTAATTATTGATTGAATCAAAATTGAACCCACACGGGGATATATTTGGAGGAATAGAATCTTCAATGTGATTTGTCAGAAGTAATATATAAGAGTATTTTTTATGTGTTGACAATTGATGTAGGATTGTATAAGTTGTAGTGCATAGTTAAATTTGTATGACTTAAATACACACACTACCTTGAACTATGATAAAGTGGACAAATAAATGCCTGAATAAAAAATAATACAAATAAGAGTCTGAACTATAAAAAACCGATGCAAATAAGAGCTTGAACTTTGGAAAAACTGTGCAAATAAGGGTCTCAATGAGACCCTCATCTGCTTCAAATCACTATAGTTTATGCCCTTATCTGCATCGTTTTTTATTCAGGCCCTTAATTGTTCATTTTATCATAGTTCAGGATAGTGATGTGTATTTAAGCTAATTTATATTTGGTGATAAATAAATGTATGAAAATATCCGAATTTAAATAAACATCACTACCCTGAACTATGATAAAATGGACAAATAAAGACTTGAACAAAAAACGATGCAGATAAAGGCCTGAACTATAAAAAACGATGCAGATAAGGACCTGAATTTCGGAAAAACGATGCAAATAAGGGTTTGAATGAGACCCTCATCTGCATCGTTTTTTTTATAGTTCAGGACCTTATATACATCATTTTTTGTTCAGACTCTTATTTGCTCACTTTATCATAATTCAGGATAATGATGTGTATTTAAACCAAATATTCATGGTTAAAACCGCAAATCATAGATAACTGCGGTTATGGGTGGGAAGTAAAATTCGCTTGAGAAAACTCGCAAAACCGTGGATATAAAAAAAATCTTGTAATTAATAGTCATGGTTATGTCTCATCCACGGATAATCTGAACCGTTGTCATCCCTAAAAAAGACTGCGCTGTATCATTTTCATAATAAATATACTCCGTGTGATTTTCTTCTTTACTGTTTCATTAAAAATTTAGATCGTGTAATTTATTATATTCCTAATGATCCTAGGGTTTTACTTTCATGTTCTGCTTATCAATATTTGATTCAATTTATTACTAAGATAAATAAAAAAAATCAAGAATAAATATTACTAAGATAAACAGTAAAAAAAATTAGAAAAAAATATATATTTAGAATATCTATACTTCAGATTATGATATATATATAAATTATTAAATTTAATATCTAAATATTAATAAAAAAAATTATAAATTAAATACTGTTAAAAAAACAATTAAAAAAAAGCCCTACGATCTCAAAAAACGGAGGGGTACATGGTTTGAGCACTTTTTACAAAGTTTTAACAATCCTTTTTAGCAACAATATGATTGTATACTTCCTGCGTCCGATTGGATTTTTGGTGAGGCGAAACACCTTTATGTATTCCTAGAAAACTGTGTTCTTCGCATAAAAAAGGTCAAAAACAGAAATAAATCCCTAATTTTTTTAATTTATCATGAATCAGTAATTAAATTTTTTATCCAATAGAATAAATCACTGAATTTTTTAAATTATACCAACTTAACTATTATGTTTGATTTCTGATAATATTTCAGATAAAAATAATAATGTGAATTAAACATAAAGTTAAATCTAAAATATATGTAACTGCTCAATTAAAAAAAATATATATATATATACACATTAAGATAATATTACGTCATTTTTCTTTACCATAACCACATCTAACTTTCTTAATGGTATTCTTTAACATATTTTTTTAAAATTAGAGAGTTAGAAACACTTTATATTGAACTTCTCATTCAATCTGTATCATTATTTCTTCCGCATGAAAAATCATTAGAATTCAAACCTAATGACTAAATTATATTTCAAAAGTTTAATAATTTATTCAACTGGATAAAAAATTCAATGACCGATTCATGAAAATTAAAAAATTCAAAGTGTTTTTTTTTTTTAAACGACCACCGTATATGAGGCCGCCACAACCCACCAACTTACTCCCTCCGTACTTTAAAAATTATCTTATTTATTTAAACTATTTTATAATAGTTAATTTATAAAAAAAATTCATTCATATTTAGACATTTAAAGTTAAATAATTTTCATGTGTATCATAATTTACAATATAAATTTTTTAAATATATTTTTGTAAAAAAAATTTATACTATTTATCTTTATAAATATTTGAGTTAAACATAGAACTTTGAAATATTAAAATCAAATGGGATAATCTTTTTAAGTACGTAGAGAGTACTGGATAACTTTAACATTAAAGGTTGAGCGCTACAGCAGTGCTGCGCATTCCATTGAGCAAAGTGGGAATGTATCCATCCAATTTTCAGTGCAAAATACAAGGCGAATTGTAGCATTCAGAGCACACAAGTCTGTATCAGTGGAACATGTCAATATGACTTTTGGGCAAGGCCAAACACACCTGTAGTAGACGCATAAAATACGTTTCGTGTCATGTGAGTTCCTAAGCCACACTGATC
Source organism: Daphne laureola (assembly GCA_038382905.1). Lineage (NCBI taxonomy): Eukaryota > Viridiplantae > Streptophyta > Magnoliopsida > Malvales > Thymelaeaceae > Daphne > Daphne laureola. Next base: position 10,850 of record JBBYHH010000016.1, on the reverse strand, counting down.
TCGCTCACAGCACCATCTTCAGAAACTGTGCATCAATCCAAGGCCGGAAACTATCATCATGACCAGCATTCTGATGATGTTTACAACAGCATAACAATTGTCAGCAATGGGAACCCTTTCGACTATGCATAAATTATCACCAGATCAAACTTACAAAACTCTAATAAGACTTCTCTTTGCACTGCAAAAACATAGATAACTTGGAATGGCACATGGGAATTGTCATTTTATAGGTCCACAAGGTAATTACACGTGTTTATTACTCCCTCCGTCCGTCCATAACGTGTTGTCACTTTCGGGTTTTTAGTATAGATTGTTGTCTTTGGTCCATAACTCATTTTACATAAATTTCCATCATTACCCCTTCCAAACTCATTCTCACCACTCCCAACTCAGTCCTAGACTCTATGAGTGAGTGCATGTGTAAGGATAAAAGTTGACTAAAATAAAACATAAGTGTGAAAAAGCCATTTCATTTGAAACAATTCTTTTTTGATGTTGTGACAATATGTTTAGAACAGAGGAAGTACAAGTTTAAAGCCCATCCTCCGCTGGGGTTTTTCTCTCGACAGTTTGTGTAGCAATTGATGATAATTGCCATAATTCTATGAAGATAAGAATTCATATGCCACATAATGATAGTTACCTTTAATTCCATGGCTCCTTCACTTGTTACAAGTAGAGTCTCAGTAGAATATGAAAGCAAAGCAAAACTTAAGTACACTTTTTTTTGCAGCTGCAAAGCCCCCCTAATCCTTTAATTAACTTTTGGAAGTTGGAAAACATTTGACAACCCTTTCTACCTCTCTAGTTATCAACAAACTAGCTCCTCTATTGGATGTGCCCAGGCCATGAAAATCTATCAAAACTGACCTAGTGCTTATTGCTTGCAGTACCAGCGTGGGGGCAGTATTAAACAACTGGGATTTTAACAATTCACTGACATTATAAAATTCATATCATTGACCCCAATATAGTAGGGTAATAGGTTAATTTGATGCTTACCTTCAACCAAAAGAAAAACGAACGTAAGAGCAGCAACCTTTTATGATTGTCATGGACTGACTTCAACTTCTTTTCAAATTCTGCATCTCAGAGTACAAACTTCATCAGATATGACTATGGTTCAAGCAGGCAGTTTTCAGTCAGACTGATAAAGTAACCATCAGTTATTATAACTAAAGACAAGGTAAACGAGGGCATTTGGTAAAACAGGCAGTTCAATCGATAAAACTCAAAGTCCGTACTATTCTCTGTGGACTTAATGGGAAAAAAATGTTTTACATTACTTACTGATTAAGAATATAAACCATTAACAATGTGTACATCTTTAAGAAATAAGCAAAAGTCAAAAAATGTTTTGACTAAACAATCCCATTAAAACAAGTATGAATAGATCATCATCTACACATCTAAAACTGCCAGAAAAGCTTAGATCTCTACTCCCTCCGTCCCAAGAAAGTTGCACATTTGACTGGGCAAACAAATTAAGAAGTGTTGACTTGGAAAAAAAAAACGGATACAAGACAAAAATTACGTTTTGAGTGGTGAAAAGACACTGAAGGCAATAATGTAACAGTGTAAAAAAGTTTCCTGAAAAGGAAATGTGATAACTTTTCTGGGATGGCCTAAAATGGAAAATGTGACAACTTTTCTGGGATGGAGAGAGTGTTATTCAATCCATGAATGAACCAAGACTAATCTGAAGTCCTGAGTCCTAACAGTGGGGTAAGCTACTGCATCCTAGCCATCGGCTATATCCCATTTTATCTAGTTGGATAAAGATTCTTCTAAGACATCTAAAAAAGTTACAGACCAGTTTCTTTGAATAATTAGATCTCCCTTATCCTTTTCCCTCCTAGTCCTAGCTTATCAATCTTAAGCACGTGCCAAACTATGTATATATGCTTAGGACGGCCAGGTCACTAAGGCAACTTTCTCTTATTTTGTAAATATAAAAGACTTTACATTTGAGGCCAACATTTCATATCTTTTTAGCTGTTCTAGTTTACATCTGGAAGAAAAGTATGAAGTGTAGAGGGGTTCAAACCAGTAACCGCAGCAGTGAAGCAAACAAAAAAAAGGAAGAATAAAAAATCTGTCATTTAAGAGCCTCTTTGGTATCCAACAACTATAACCTACGCACTTCAACTGACACTAAAAAGCTGCGACGGAAACCATAGTGTAACCTAGGCCAAAAATGGGGTACAGGCTGGGATAGTGGTGAACATTCCTAACCAGTTCCAAAAACAGATAGGACGCCTAAACTAGAAGATAAGTAAGCTTCTCCCAACTATAAAACCAGTCTGTTTTAAAAAAAAAACAAAATTTCCTCTATGTTTTCACCATGTACTGGCTTTACTCTACCAATACTGCTTAAATCCATTAGGCCCGAAGCTTTGGAAAACTCTTTATTTGAAAAACTCTTAAGCACATATATGCACAGAAGATACTCATGCACATTGAAAATTCCATCCTATTCCTACCAGGGAAAAAAAATTGCTTTTATAACCCAACACTCCAAAGATACTCTTCCTATACACCAGCTTGGTCTTCCTTGAACCCAACAAGACTCCACCAGAGAATTTCACACTATTATAAAATGCACTGCCCTGTAGCTTTTCCTCAGGACTTGCTCTAACATAACAGGTGTTCCAAATTTCCACAAAAATATCTTATTGAAATTGTATGCAGTATTAATGTTAATCCAGCAGAATTATGAAGCTCTTATGTACACAGGAAGATGTAAAAACACATGTTTAGGAAGAAATTCTCTATGTATTTCTGATGCTACCGCAAATTACATTCATGCTTACCCATGCAGAACTAGTACAGTTGTCTCGAGTGAAGATTAAGAAAAACGATTAGATCCAGAACAAATTTTGTGTGCATAACTGATAACAAGACGAATTGATGTATAAGTAAAAAAATTCTAAGAAGCATAGTTTCCAGGATTACAATGTACTCCATATTAGTCATGAAATACAGTTCGCATGTTCCTTTGGAATTTACAGACATATGGGTTTAAAATTAATGATTAGAGTAAGGTTAGAAGCACTATTACCTTGATGGTACTCAAGATAAGAAGAGCCCAATTTATTTTGATTAATGCGAGTTTTCCCGCTGCGGTTTTCTTTGTTGCAGACAACTGGCTTCTTCTCGAGCATCTTTTTCCAATGATCATTAAGTTCCAATTCATTATATGGTTCTTCAATGCATTTCATGAGACTCACTCTGAAATGTGATTGCTCAGTGCATTGGTAATCATCCATGCCTTCATCTTCATCAACCGGCTTCACCAATAGACGTCCCACATAGAACCAGCAAGAGGAGAGGTAGGTCTCAGAGACTCAGATATTACAAACAAATTAATATATATATATATATATGTGTGTGTGTGTGTGTGTGTGTGTGTGTACAAGTATGTATAATACTCCATGTGCACATGTGTGTATAAATTAAAATCAATTAAAAGTGTCCAACTAAAAAAAAATAACTAGAACAAGTTGAAGAAGAAAAGGATGTACATACATGTAGAAGACGACTTGTTTTTGGTACGAATGGGCTAAACCCTCCTCCATCAAGAAATGGATCATCCATTATCATTACATCAGAATCAGATGTACATTCCTCATGCTTGTCATATATTAGTTCTTCATGTTCATTAGGTTTGAAAACAATATCATCATGACAGCCTTGTTCAAGGCAACTCAAGAACCTGTCATAGTCTTCGTCTTCATCGTGGAGCCTCATCTCATTGAAGTCAGGCTGAGGTGGAGGCGAAGACTCCAAAGGAGCTCCGTCTCCAAAAGATCCACATGGGTGGGAAGAAACAGGAGCACTTGCCTCAGAGTCTACTACAGGGGTCATGTTGCTGCATCTCTTGTCGCCCTTCAAACTTGTTTCTACCCTTTTGTCTTTACCATCCAGCATACACCTCTTAAATCTCCGCGACTCGAGCCTCGCTTTACGTGCAATGGCATCGGAGATTCGTTCGGGTTTGCTCTTCAACTGAGAATCCGCTGCCCTCGCCATCGGAACTTCCCCACGTCCCTTGGTCTCCCTCTTCTCCGCCCCTTTCACAGTTTGAGAATCGTGGATATCACTAAACCCCGAGGATCTGCGTTTAGTTTTCTTAAGCTTCTTCTCATCATACCTGACAAACACTGAGGGGTCATCTGCTGCTGGAGTTTTATGCGTGTAAGAGCCACCGTAGTCTGTTGTTATGCTCTCCAGGAACTGTTTATACTCAGGCTCGCTACCATTATCATCCACATCGCCACCAAACTTGATACGACCAAGGGAAATGTCCCGCAAGATGAACAAGTAATCGTAATCAGCTTCTTCAACGTTTAAATTAGGGATAGTCCTTGAAAATTTCATAGAATCTATAAAATCTTCCAGCCTCGAAGGCTGATCATCGCGTTTCCTCTTAGTACCCGTCATCGGATACGAACACAGTCGTCCGCCGCAAGAGTACCGTGATGCTGGAGAGTCAACAGAGTTGGCCTCGCGGAGCTCCCTAGAGTGTGTGCGGTTGCCGGTATTGCTCCGACGAGGAAATAGGGCGGGTGACGCTTGGTTTGGAGTTGGGAGATGGAATCTGGGGATTCAAGGAGTGTTGGTGGGACCAGCTAAGCTTCGGGATTTTATTTTGTTGGTCCAGCTGTGGGCCGATATTTGGCCCATGGATCTGTTGGGCCCTTCTTCTGAATCTACTTTCTCCAATGTCAGTACTGAGTCAAACTCCAACACAAAATCTGCCCCTTCCTTTTATCACCTCTGCACCGCTCCCACAAATGGACACCTAAATTGGATTAAAGAGATGATAGGGGGTTGAGCAGAGAAAATGGTAAAAGAGAAGGAGAGAGAGAGTTTATAAATAAAAAAGTAACTATAATGGATTAAAAGGATGATAGGGAAATGAGTAATGAGGATTTGATATATTGATCAATGGTTTCGTGGACACTTATAAGAAGAGGTCTCCAGTTCGAGCATCCGGTATCCACAGTCTTCAATCTTCTTTTTATCAAAAAAAAAAAAAAAAATAATAGGGAAATAGATGTATAAGAGCATCTCCAAGAATTTTTTATACAAAAATAGGGGTAAGGGATACCATAAACTCGAATTCGAGACTTCTATAAATGTCCTTAGGAGCATAATCATTGGGTCAAGTGCTCATGGCCTAATAATTTCTTCATTTTCTTGATATACTCATTTTTAAAGAATTTTGAACATTTTGTTTGTCCAATAATTTCCTCATCTCATTTTTTAAAATGGGAAAGGAGGGAAAAAATAGGTCGCATTCTCAAAATTTGGAGCATTCTCCAAATTTTGAAGAGTTTTCTCAAATCTACATTTTCTAAACCCCTCTCTTCTCTCGATTCCCTAAGTTACTTCTCGTTGGTTTAAATATTTGTATTCTCTCCACTCTCTAAATAATTTATTAGTTATTAATCAAAGATATAAAATATTTTATTATTGTAATAAATACATGATTCTTCAAAATGAAAAAACTGTTGAAGTTGAAGCAATTTTTTTTTTTAAATATGACTTTTACTTCTCTATTTTGGAGATTTTTTTTTTGAAGATGTTAGAGATGCTCTAAAAAGTCACTAAAAATATATATAATTTAAAATTTAGGAACAATAGAAAAATGAAGGTGTTAGATACTCATACTCCCTCCGTCCCACGGGGATACTCATACAATTGTTGAGCTTGAGTCCTCTGTACAATGTGGGTTTTCCATTCCATAGATGCCAAACTATTACGAAACGTATTGCAAGCCACCTTGTGTTTTGGTTTCGGGATCGCCTGTGACATTAATGATCATCAACAAGTATCACTCCAACATCTAATCCGTAATGCTGATTTCTTGACACCAATTATAAACCGGATTCTAAACTTCTGTAGCAAAAGAACATCAACAACAACAATCATTCATTTGTAGAAAGCTTGTATTAAATGACCCTCCAATAACATATTTGAACATTTTTTGACACCCAAGGGGACCAGGAAATGCAGTTAGCTAGAAACACCAACAAAGTGTGCTGCTAGAATAACACACATTTTGGAGATTAAAAATTAGAGACCATCTCCAAAATCTTTAGAATCTGCATTTAAGATAACAATAGATAAAAACAGTTGTAGGTCTCTAAATTTCCCTAACTCATCCATCTTTCAATTGCACTTCCAACGCCAAACCCCCTATAACCCATCCAACCCCTCAATCTAACTCCTATCTCACCAAACTACAGAAACAAAATTTCAAAGGAGAGTTCCCCACCCATAACTCCTTACAAAACAAAGTATTTGCCTCATTTCCGACTCTTTTATGAACATAATTTGCAAGTTCTATCCCAATACTAAACATCTCCCTCCCTATTTTAAATGATCTTTCCCTTCAATCCTCGAATCCCACCCCGACCCCCACCCCCGATCATCAATATCACTCACCAATCCACCATGTGTTAAAAAGAGTTTGATTCTTTAATTTCAAACTTCTTACCTCAACGCCATCATCTTCCTTTTCCCATGATTTTATCCCACACTACCCAATGGATTCCATTATTTTCTATATTCTCACCTCAGAAAAAAATTAGTTCTCAAATTTGCAAGTCTGTTTACAAACAACGCTCACATGGGGCATAAAACAATGAGAATAAAAACAAAGACAACACACAAAATATAAACTTCAACATAATATATCGACCTTTACAAGAGATGTTTTTGCATTCTAATATTAGAGTTTATTCGTGACCTTTTCCTCTACCTTATCCCAATATTTGATAAAAGATATATTTGCGTCAACTGATAAACTGGGATATAGAAAGGGAAGCGGACCTGATGCACAACCAAATCGACCAAACATAGGCTATTCAAATCTAACCCCCACACTATATAACATGTATTTATTCAAATTAATGTTCAACATAGTATGCGGGAGAAAAAATTATTATAGGTTAAAAATCAAGGGAAAATAAATGATTAAAAAGTATTTGATATTGAGATTAGATAAAATATGGGGTAAAAAATTTAGGATGCTTGAAGCAATTGACTTATGATTGACTTGGTAGTACAAAAAAATCTTTTGATCTACATATATAGTGTTGTAACTATTCAAATATCAACAAAAAAACACATATAGTAGAGATTAAGGCCTCCTTCTAGTTAATGGAGGAGCAATGTAGCTAGATGTTTAATACATCATCATTAAAATTAGTTTTTTGTGACTTTAATGATAACGGTTCAACAATCTACCCCAAATCCTCCTTTCATTAGGGGGTGTCAAACTTAATATTTGGAATAAATAAAATTCACTTGATGAATGTTTTTTACTGGGTGAATTTTTTTTTCGTGATTCACTCTTATCTTTGAGCGCTCCTTGACCACCTGCCACAAGGTCCACCATTCTGGTTTTTCCCCTCCTCTGCTTTTTCACCGGCGCCGTTTCACTACTCCTCCTCATCTCCTCCGCTCCCTTCGTCCAAGCGGCGCCCCCCACGCCACCTACTACGCCGCCTACGATCCCCGCGATGCCGTCGGCGGAGCCTGCGGCTATGGCGACTTGGTCAAGGCGGGATACGGCATGGCCACGGTGGGCCTTAGCGAGACGCTCTTCTAGCGCGGCCAGATTTGCAGCGCCTGCTTTGAGCTCCACTTCTAGCGCAGCCAGATCTGCAGCGCCTGCTTCGAGCTCGGCTTCCAGCGCGGCCAGATTTGCGCCTGCTTCGAGCTCCGCTGCGTCGACGATCTCCGTTGGCGGCGGTGGAGTTTATTGGTGGCGGCCGATCTTCGAGTCTCTTTTCAACAAGCCGGCGCCGATGAAGGAGGGGCAGAGATCGATTTGGGAGGGAGGACCTGTCTATCATCTTGAAAGCCTCGTACAACTCCGTGTGACTGTGAGGGAGGACGCTGGTGGCCGCGCCGGAGGCGGAATTGCAGCACTTTCACTGTCAATTCTCCTCTCCCATGTTTCCAGCCGATTCAGATCTGAGGATAGGAGGAGGAGCTGGGCGGACTTTTCGGGGAGGGCTGAGGCGAATCACGGTGAAAAGTGAGAATCAAAGAATTCACTTCTAACGTGAATTCGTGAGGTCCGAAAAACTTTCGGTGATTCACCTCCGTTTCTCACGTGAAAAGTTGTTGTAATTCACCTCCCATTCTCACTCAAAAAAGTCTATGTTTGACACCCCTTATTGTATTTAACCTTAGTGAAAGTGGGTGATCATGTAGTTAACCCAAGTATAACTGAAATGATCAAACTGCATCTCTGTACATCGTCTTCCAAACATCACAGCCCATTAGGTTGCTGTAACACTTAAGTTTGTAACATACTCATAATGATCTGCAGTTGCTACCATTGTGGGATCTTTTGGGATTTCCAAATTGTGATGGGTAAGGTTATTAGTGTTGCTCTTCATATTAAAACTAAAGTAATCAAGTACTAGTATTATTTTGTAAAAATTAGGACTGAAATAGATAAGTTGAAAAGGTAAGGTAATGCAAATCGAGCTGTTGTCGTGCCCAATGGGCCGTTCTGTAACTGTTGAGTTTGAGGTGTTCATCAGCCCAGCAGTATTCAAGCGAAACACAAGCTCCTGAGAAATGAACAAAGCGATTTGGCATTCTAACTATTTGCTATCTGTTCCACCTGTGTATCTGTACAAGGCTGCGTTTATCATTACCCCTAAAAACACAAACTTTCTTCTCTTTCTTTATCTATTCTTATCACTATTTTCTACAGTTTCAAACTTGGGCTGAGCTGCTGCAGCCAGCCCTCCTAACAACTTAATAACTTCCTCGGTGTCATCAAGGTAGTATTTTGCCATGCTTGGCTTCTGACCTACTGTGCAAGCAAACACCTCTGCTATCTCCGGTAGTGATGGATTCGCAGTCAGCCGAGAAATGCTCTCGAACATATCCTCATCTGACCGGTCATCTCCGATGCAGAGAAGAAAATCTGGAGACTTGTTATCGCTCCTCATCCTTGCAACCAGATCCTCCACAACTTTCCCTTTGCTTACTCCCTACGTTTCAATCAAAATCCAACATCATCATTCACAACACTTAAAATGTGCTAGTATTTTAGTAGTATCATTTGGAAAATGAGATAGCAACTGTTTGTACCTGTGGCTTAACCTCAACTATATGCTGCCCCCTCTTGACAGCAACGGGCTCATTTGCTAGGACACCCTCCAGATGATCGAGAAGCTCCTTCGCTTGGCATGACCCTAAATGAGGGTCAGCTTCTTGATGATGCCACACCAATGCACTTTCCTTCTGCTCTATGGAGGAACCATCTGTTGTCTCTGTATACAGCTGCATGACAGGCTCTGCTATTCTTTTCCATTCCGAGTCCACTGATAAAGAACATGTTTCCCATTGCGAATTATGAGTCCATCTGTAGAGTTGCAGGCACTCATTAGGTTAGCTGATGAACATTATTACACACAAAGACATGACAAAGATGAGAACTTTACCTGGTAAAGAACCCATGCTCCGCAGAAATACCCAAGTTCTCACAAGAAGAGAACCATTTGCTTAGAGGATCCTTACTTCTTCCACTCACAATAAAGACTGTGTTGTTGGGATCACTGCATAACTGATTCAGGACTGAAAGTACTTCTGAACTGGGTGCTTTGTCAATCGAATTCTTGGGCATCATTGTGCCATCATAGTCCAGAAGGATCAACCTGCTAGTGGATCTCTTATAAGCTAAGACAATAGATTCAACAGCCAACTTCCTGAAGCATGGATCCAATGCAACAATCCGAAATCCCAGTCCAAGACCGACCCCCCAACATCTTTTCCGGTAATGATCCCTGCAGGCTCTCTCAAGATCCTGATCAAAGCTCCGCGCCCAGTATGCAACATCATGAGAACTCACATACCTGTAATGCTTCTCATGGCGCAGGCGCTTCTCTTCCTCCCGCATCGTAATGGCAGAGCTCATAGCATCAGAAACACTGTCGATGTTCCATGGATTCACGCGAAAAGCTCCGCTAAGAGACGGGGAGCAACCGATGAACTCAGATACGATTATAACACTTTTCCTTGGAGTTGAGTCACCATTGATTCCTAAAGCCATATCTAGAACAGGGCTTCCCTGCCTTGAGACTGTGTACTTGTAAGGCACCAAATTCATACCATCTCTAAAAGCATTCACCACGCAGCACTCAGCAATGGAGTAGTATGCAACCTTCTCCTGAGTCGTTACAGGTCCCTGAAGAAACACAATCGGCTGGTAACCCGGTTGCCCGAATTTCTCATTGATTTGATTCATAACCCTATCCACCTCACTCTGAACATCTCTCACATCGTTACCTGAGGTCCTCGCAGGGTTGGCGATCTGTACAAGAACCACTTTTCCCCTCAACTCAGGGTTGCGCTCAAGGAGCTGTCCCATTGCCAGAAACTTCAAGTCGATGCCTTTGAACAAATCAAGATCATCCACACCCACCATAACCACCTTCCCATCGTACTTGCGCTTCAAGTCCCTAACTTTAACGGCGGTATCTTCGTCGGACATGATTGATTGGAGCTGCCCCATGTGGATTCCAGCAGGCTGAATCTTAATGCTAACGGTTCGGCCAAAATACTCCAATCCAATGTAGCCCCTTTTGGACTCGTAATCCAGACCCAGCATCCTGCTGCAACATGCCAGAAAGTGCCTGGCGTAATCAAAGGTGTGGAAGCCGACCAAATCGCAATTGAGGAGCGCCTTGAGAATCTCGTCGCGTACTGGCAAAGTTCTGTAGATCTCCGAGGAAGGGAAGGGGCTGTGCAAGAAAAAACCGAGCTTGACCCGGTGGAAGCGTTTCCTCAAGAAAGTCGGGAGGATCATGAGA
>JBBYHH010000015.1:907075-918958 GCA_038382905.1 Daphne laureola | reverse complement strand
CCTCAATTGATTTGGATGATTGGCCAGTTTCCATTTTAACTGGATCTATTTTATATACAGGATGAGATACTTGTTCTGTTGATTGTCTTATTCCTCCTATGTATTTCTCATAATCTGTTTGTGACACATGTGAACATCATGCCCTTGATGGTATTTTAGGAGGTTTTTTGTGAGAAATTGATCATTCTGGTTATTCTATATTTTTTTAATTTAATTTCAACTTCTCCATTTTCATATTCTATGATTCTCTCAACTTCAGATGTCCTTAGTGGTTTTATGGGTTTTTTATTCTGCATTACCTATCATTCCATTTAATTGGTTTTGGAAGAACCATATTAGTTTTCTCAATATTAGCTTGTATTAAAAGAGTTTATCCTTTTATATAAAATTCTAGAGCTTTATGCTCTATCAGAGTTGTCATCATCTTATAGTATATTCTGTAAACAATGGCTAAATTCGGAGATCCGTGTAACATATCAAATCTAGATGTGAAAATATTAGTTGTTAATACTTTCATAATATATGAATCTTTTAAGAACACAGTGAAATTTGGATGATAATTGAAGTATATTGGTCCATCACATAGGATGGATTCTACAATTTCTAACAGAGAATCAGTAAACTTGTTATGCCTATGATCTCTTAAGACAATCACAACAAAAATGTTTAACTCATTTCTGGTTAATGATTTTAAAGCGATTTGAACCAATCCGACATGTAGATAATTGTAGTAGTTATGAAGATGATCTTCTACTATGTATTTAGATAACACTTCAAATTTGTGATATTCTTCCATGATTGGAACAATTCTTTCAACAATTTTAATGACATATGTAGTTTTGAGTTCAAAAGTCCCCTTTCGGTAAATTTCAAACTTATTAATTTGTGGGATATTCCAGTTACGTAAACTTTTTTCTATATCTCGGATTATTATGACCCGAGTATTTTTTACTTTTCTTCTTTCCTTGGAATACTCTTCTTCATGTCTCTTAGAAGCAGATTTAGACAAACTTTTAAAAAATTCAGTTATAGATTCACAAAATTAGTTTCAAGATTTTAGAAATTATCTATCAATGTATGTTTTACTCCATCTTACAACCCTTAATGGTAAAAAAAGATCTTACTGAAAAAACGTGACTTTCGTAATAAATAAAAAAAATCTTAAGAAGAATTTGTGACCTTTAAAAAATCTAAAAGTTTAAAGAAAACAAGAAAAGTGTAGAAGAATGATAAAGACAAAAGAATTTTAATCTTTACTATCTATCAGTTTTTCCCACTAATTGGTGGGCTCGCTCGTAATCCCACCCTAGCCCCTCTCTATTTGTAGACTCCAATCCAAGCAAGGGGTTAAAGACCCGAATCCGAATCCGAACCGGAAAAGCCGTGTTCAACAGTTCTAGTCCTCATAAACTTTCATAAATCCCATTGAACAAACCTCACGTATCTATCTCCAAGAAAGAAAAAAAACCTCACGTATCTGTCAGTCGATCGCATTCGAAACCCTAGCTTTGAGCTCCTTCTTCACAGCAATGGAATCCGTCGAAGCGAATTCGCTGAATGCTCAATTCCAACCCCCAGATCTGTACAACCAGAACCCTGCTCCACAGCCGCCTCACGAAATTCCAGCGTACGAGTATCAACCTCCTCCGCCGCAGCAAGCTTCGGATCCCAGTCTTCACGAAACGCTGGCTTATGATTCCGCGAACCCTTCTGATTATCAGCATGGTGATTCCGACAACGGTCGCATTAACAACGTTGTGAACGATTCTGGAAACGGTACTAATACCGTTAATGATGGGTATCCTCTAAAACCTGAGATTCAGAGGCCTTTGCTGTCGGAAAATGGGTTTACCAACACGATGAGCGGTACAGACAAGGACTGTTCGGGAGGTGAAGAGGAAACGACGAGTAGGAGGCGCCGCCGTAGCCGATGGGATCCGCCGGCTGATTCAAATGGTCAGACTGGAAACGATGACTCGGGAAGCGGTGCCAAGAAGCGGAAGTCACGTTGGGCTGAAGAGGAGCCGAAGCCTATGATTCAGTTTCCTGATTTCATGAAGGATCTCACTGGAGGTATTGAGTTTGATCCTGAGATTCAGGCTTTAAATAGCAGGTTGCTGGAAATCAGTCGGATTATGCAGTCTGGATTGCCATTAGATGACAGGCCTGAGGGTGCTAGGTCGCCTTCGCCTGAACCTATTTATGATAATCAGGGGCACAGGGTTAATACCAGGGAATATAGAGCACGCGAAAAACTGAACAGGGAGAGACAGGAAATTATTTCCAAGATTCTGAAGAAAAATCCAGCGTTTAAGCCACCTGCAGATTACAGGCCGCCAAAGCTCCAGAAAAAACTCTATATTCCAATGAAAGAATACCCTGGATATAACTTCATTGGTTTAATTATAGGGCCCAGAGGCAATACTCAGAAGAGGATGGAGAGAGAAACAGGTGCCAAGATAGTTATTAGAGGTAAAGGATCAGTGAAGGAAGGTAGGCTGCAGCAGAAGAGAGATTTGAAGCCTGATCCTTCAGAGAATGAGGATTTGCACGTTCTGGTGGAGGCTGAGACCGAAGAATCGCTCGAGGCAGCAGCAGCAATGGTGGAAAAGCTGCTACAGCCTGTTGATGAAGTTTTGAATGAACATAAGAGACAACAGCTCAGGGAACTTGCGGCCTTGAATGGGACAATAAGGGACGAGGAGTATTGTAGGTTGTGTGGAGAACCAGGGCACCGTCAGTATGCCTGCCCATCCCGGACGTCAACCTTTAAAAGTGATGTTCTGTGTAAGATATGTGGTGATGGTGGCCATCCTACCATAGATTGCCCAGTTAAGGGCACCACTGGGAAGAAAATGGATGATGAGTACCAGAACTTCTTGGCAGAGCTGGGTGGAACAGTTCCAGATTCAGCAACAAAACCTACTAGTACTCCTGGTCTTGGATCTGCAACCAATCCTCCATGGTCCAATAATAGTACCGGTGGTGCTAGTGCGCACCCTGGTTTAGGGTCAACTGCATTGAGACCTACCAAGGAACACGATGATACGAATTTGTATATCGGATACTTGCCTCCTACGCTTGATGATGATGGGTTGATTAGATTATTTTCTTCCTTCGGTGATATTGTGATGGCTAAAGTCATCAAGGACAGGGTTACTGGACTAAGCAAGGGTTACGGCTTTGTGAAATACGCTGATATTCAAATGGCTAACAGTGCAATCATGTCGATGAATGGTTATCGGCTAGATGGACGAACTATTGCAGTAAGGGTTGCAGGCAAGCCTCCTCAGCCAACGGTGCCTCCAGGTCCTCCAACATCAGGTGTGCCTACATACCCTTCATCAAGTCAGCCATTTGGTACCTATCCGTCCCAACAATTTACTACTGGAGGCCCTCTTCAAAGTGGTCCGCCTGGTAGCTACCCTCCTGCTCCTGTACCTTGGGGGCCACCTTTACCTCTGCCCTATGCTTCTTATCCACCCCCTCCCCCTCCTCCTGGATCAAATATGTATCCTCCAGTTCCAGGTCAACCAATGCCGCCTTATGGCATGGCATACCCACCTCCTCCACCACCTGCTACTCCAAGTGAACCGCATCAAAATTACCCTCCAGGTGTCCAATCTGATAACAGCAGCACTTCGTCTGTTCCTGCAAGTGGCTATGGGAACTCTGTCACAGTGATGCCGCCAAATACTCAACCTCCTTATCCACCGTCATCATATTCTTCTTATTATAGTGTCGTTCCTCCACCAGCACCATCAGCCTCAGCTGCAGAACACTCTCAGAGTATGAGTAATGTGCCTTGGGCACCGAATCCTCCAGTTGCACCAACTGTTTCTTCTGCAGAAAATTCTACTACCTATGGTGGGGATGCGGAGTACGAAAAGTTCATGGCAGAGATGAAGTAACAGGCCCATTTTTTGAGGTAACATGCTGATCCTATTTATATGTAAAATTGGTGCAATTTTATGTTTCATTTTGTTGTTTTCTGATGGCCATGGAGTCCTTACTGTCTTGTGTTGGCTGAGGCATAAAGCAGTAGTTAGATTCACCATAATTAGAAAATGGTTTAAAAGTCAGTGAAAGTACTAGTGGGACTGTTGGAGACCTATTTTTACGCGTGCATTATCTAGTGATGGTTAACCTGAAACCAACATTGTTATCCTTTGAATGATGATAAAATATGATGTGGTTCTAGGAAGTGAAATGAAATGCTGCAATGGGCTTGAGTCTAAAGCAAAGATGTTCTGTAAGTAAGTAACAGACTATTCTCTTTCTGATGTTATTTTTTCATTGACCTTTTTGGCTTGAATCTCTCACTTGTATTTTCGTGTACTTGAAGAGGATGGTGAACACAATGCCGCTCTTTCATTATTCAAGGATTTCACCCCTGGTCTTGTCAGTTCCTTGAGTTCTACTTGTCTTAGTATATTAATTGACTGGAACTCTATAAAGAGTCAACATTCCAATTTTTTTTGCTTGATATTGAAAGGGCTTTGTTGTTTCTAATGTTTCATTATGTGCCTTTCTTGGGGAACTGAACTTGTATAATTTGACAAGTTTGCAGGTTTTGCCTGAACTTTAAAACTACATTGTTTTTACCACATTTCATTATTTTTGTAGCTGATGTGAGACAATATAAGTCCCCAGTTTCCACAGTCGTGGATATTGTTTGTATAATTTCAGTTATTTCTGTGGTTTTGTTGTTGCATGCTCTTTACAATTCTTAACCCTCTCCCTTGTTACTATCCTAAAATTTTTACAGGACTGACGTTTCTTGGAGCTCTTGTGAACCTGATTTCTTACCTCTTGCAAAATTGGGACTCACATCTTTAACCTTGCTGTACTGTTATGACATTTGCAGAGATTGGCTGGAAGTTCAGTTTGTACGATCACTTTCTGTGAGAGGCCGGTTATTCTTAGTTCTAATGCTTGATGTTCATGTAGGGCTTATCTGTTTTATGGCTGTCTTATTTTCTTACGGATTTTTACAGTCTTCATTATATTTGTTTTCTGAGAGTTTGCAACTATTTTGTCTCATCATTTTGTTTTCATGACTCCTAGAAGTTGGTGTTTACCTTTCTCTTGAAATGCTTAAACAAGCATTGGTAAGCATTCAGGCATCTGTGTCATTGGCGCTCTTAATACTCTGTTCTCTTTATTTCTTGTTAACTTGGTAACTAGTTTCTAGTTAGCTTACAACCTTATGTTCCTACTTTTTCTGACTTTGCATTTGACAGGCTGGGAATGTAATGTCAGGTCTTGTTTTTACTATTATGAATAGGTCATAAGCTAGAAATTTTAGTTGATTGCAGAGTAGACTTGGCTGTAGCTTTCTGAAATCTGACATATGATTTCATTTGAGAAGGCTTTGTGTTCTTTTGTGCTATATACCTAGAGTGCTTTTTGGGTTTTACGTTAACCAAGTTAAAATGAGTGGTCTTTTGTGATATGTCTGAAATCTGACATATGATGTCAGGTCTTGGTTTTTTTTTTATATATCTTGATTTTGATATAGTTAAATTGAAAAAGGCTAGCATATGGGCACTTCATTGAAAATTATTGTCTTGGATCTATTGTGTTTATCTCCGCTTCTGAAGTATTTAATGCTTTAAATCATATCCAAGTTGTATCTCTTGCTTGATTGATTTTCTCATTTGCGACTAACATTTCTTGTCTGAGCCTAAGGGTGAAACCAAGTTGGGAGCAGGTGACTTTAACTTTAAGTTCGCATTTACTTTAGAGAAATTACTATAGTATTATGCAATAACTAACTCTCCTTTATTGAGTCCATCAGAAGATTCCTTGCATCTATGGTGAAGAAAGCAAGTTGATGGAAGAATTGGCTTAGGCAGTTTATGCACTGGCATTTCCAGCAGTTTTACATTTTGAATGTGCAAATAAATGTTGCTGTGGTTTTATAGAGTTTGTCATATGCCTGTCTATATCGTAGCATGTCCTTGGAAATGTTGATAGGCTTGCATTTTGCTTTAAAATGAGTTTTCCGTATTTCTTTTCTTGGTTAAACTTTTAAGATGAACTAGATAGATTTGCTTTTTGCAAAATTGAACAAGAACTGACATTTAACTACTTTGCTCCTGAATTTCAGAACCTTTGTTTTAGCTTCACAAAAGCCACCATTATTACTAGGAGACTAGAGGAGAATTTAGATTGAGAGCTAGTATAAGTTTTTTGCCTATGTCATGGGTTGAAGTTTTGGACCCCCCGAGGTTGGATGGAACTGCTATTCTTTGGAAGAACGAATTTAACTAACTAGTACAAGTGTTTTGTTTGTCTTGGTAATACTGATGGATTTTGTGAGATAGAGAGAGAGTTGCACTGGTGTATTAGGTGTGGGAAGGCTGTCCTGATTGAGTGCCTAATTTTGTGGGTTGATGCTTCAGTTGTGTCTCGACATTAGTAGGGAGTAGCATTTTCCCCCTTGCTTATTGTTGGATTTGTGGGGTATATTATCGATTCTAATAGCTAACTAACGTGGTTGTGATCAAAGGCTGATCAGGGTGTTCGTTGTTGTCTGCATAGTAAGCTATGTGTCATTCCGTAGCTGTTAACCAGGCACTTGGGATTCAAGACAAGAAGCTCTTCATGCATCAGCTAATGTACTTGTATCTGTGAAGTTCACGGTGAACCAACCTCTCAATCTACATCTGAAATTGGGATTTAATTGTTATCTGAACAAAACGTGATTTGGTGACATTGTTTTGGCATTTCCCACCACTTAAGATCTGCTTTCATCCTATTGGGGTAGTTTTTTAATATAGAATTGATGCCACAGGAGCTTTGATTGGATTTGAAACCCTTGATATGAGTACAAAACGTTGACAAGTGTTCTGTTCCCGCTCTTTTTCTTTAACAAGATTTTCCTTCCGCGCTTCACAGTAGGTATATACTGCAATATTAGTAGGGAAATTTACAAATATCTTCTCTAAGGTTTGTCATAACCTGCAATTATTTCTTCCGATTTTTCAAACCTTAAAAAAAAGCCTTCAATGTAGGTTTAGTGAAAACTACAAAATCCCCCTTCATCCATTAGATCCGTTAAACTTTCTGTTAAATTAGTGGGTAAAACATGTAAGTGAACCTTATACTTTTCTAGCCCTAGTAAATCTACCCTAATAATTTTAAGCTGATAGAATTTTCAATTCATTCCCCATCCTACACCTACCAGACTATCGCGGAACCACCAACAATCATAGAGTTTGGCGCTATTGCACCTCAATTGAACTAACAATTCTAATTCATGTCCAGTTGTGGTACTTGCAACAATTAGTACTACTGTGGTTTCTTCACTACCAAGCCATCAGCTTGTGAGTATTCGTCCCACCGTACCTTGATGGAGATGATAGCTGTGCCGGCTTCCGCTTCCGTCTCTGCCTCCCTGCTCGCTCCTATCCCTGTTCTCTCCGTTTTCACACTGCTTGCTCGAATCGCTCTCACCGCCGCCACTCTTTCTCCTTTTGTCTCGGGCTGTTTCCTGTCAATCGCTCCGCCATTAATGGATGCTATTCATGCTCGACTTGCTCACCTGGCCCTGTCGTGGGAGGAAGAGGAGGTAGCAGAAGCCTTACCAGGGGCGATTGTGCGCTAGACTGTTGGTGTCGTTGTTGGCTGCATCCTCTCAGCCTGAGCGGTGTGCCTCGACTTGCTTCTCTCGGTGTTTAGGAAATCTTGGCAGGGAGTGACGTACTCGGTTAACCACGCGTCGCGTGCAAACGTCTTCCTGTTTGAATTTGACTCCGTCAAGCAAGCGCAGATGATTTTTTATCAAGGGCCATGGTCTTTCGATGGTCGTCTTGTAGTTATGGCCCTACTGAAATAGAGAGTCTCACCCTCTTCCCTGGAACTCAATATGCTTGACTTTTGGGTGCATGTGGTTGATGTCCCATATGATTGGTTCACTTTGGTGATGGCTCGCTCTCTAGGTCAGTTGGTTGGACAAGTAAAGGAAGTGGACGTTAATGGACCAACGTTGCGGATCAAAGTCTCCATCGATGTCACTAAACCTATTCGTCGGCTCATCCGAGTTGCGATGGAAGGTACTACTAGAACTTTCCTTCTTCAGTTTGAGGGTTTAACGTATTTCTGCTATCGGTGTGGGAGGTGCACCCACGTTAAGAAAGAATGCTTCGCACCCATAGATGATGTAGCAGGTAATCAGTTTGCAGACTAGCTTAGACATCCAAGATCGCGTAGGAAGGAGGTCAATGTTGATACTGTTGGTAAATATAATGTTCAGAGGGTCACGAACCTGGGTACTGACCCGACGCCTGTGGTTCCTGCAAGTGTGGCGTCGAATTCCGTTTTGCCCTAGGAGCAACCCACGGCTGAAAGCTCCCTTGCTTTGGTTCCGACTGCTGAAATCCCGGTGCAACAATATTCTTTTGTCTCTGCAGCCGCACGTTTCAAAGGTGCGACAAAGCGCATGGGTCGTACTAATGCAAAGAATACTGGTTTAGGAGTAGGCCGCCCTATGAAGAAGCTGGGAATCTCGGAAACTGTGGTCGAGGCTATTGTAAAGAGTCTGGTGGGGCAAAGAGACTTCCTGTCTCACCCAGCTCCATGAATGATGAGTTCTGGAGTAGGATGGGTATCAGACCAGCTTTCCCTACTCTAGTATTATTATTTTGGTCTGCTGCTAGCTCGTTATTTCCTTTGCACATTCAGACTTTTCTCTCGCTAGCTGTTTGGTTGGTGCTTTTTACCCTTTGCTTTGTAGAGTATGATTTTTTGTTCGGCAGATCAATTTCTGATTGCATGCGCATGACGAGATGACATAAGTATCCTTGAGAGCCTAATTGGTATGCCGCGTTCCAGATTCAAGATGAATATCTCTCCGCTATGGCCTTATGTGCTTTTTCAAGACCGTGTTGTGATCTTTTGTCAGAGTTGGCAAGTCAGCAAGTGTCTTCTCTCCTAGTGTTAGCTTTTTGGTTATCTTCTAGTTATCTAGTTGTTTTAGGTGTTTAGTGCATGTTCTTGTTTTCTGCTTCTTCTATTTGGTTTAGGTTGGTCGTTATTGCTATAAATATTGGCTTGTATTATTTTGTTTGAAAGGAAGGACAAGTCGTTTTCTTTAAAAAAAAAAAAAAAAGTACTATTGTACTGTAAAACAGAAGCAAATTGTTCAAAATCCTGACCTGTACAACGAACAAGCGGACACCAAAACCTTTCCAATGTTAACATAACAAACAAAGAAAATTCCAATCAGTCATCACTACCACATTCACTCTCACTTTATTGCATACATCTTTTTTTTTTTCTTTGATGCAACACATACATCTTTATCTTCAGTTTGGTTGCTAAGAATGCTGACTAGCAATTGGATAAACATGGTCGAAATTAGATATCCTCCATCGGCAACCAAACAGGAAAGTAAAAGGGTGAGTACCTAATGAAGACCTGGAAAGTCAGCCATGTAGGATGAGAAGTCTGGAGGCATGGATCGAACATGTAATTAACGAGTTCAAGGCATGGATCGAACATGTGCTTGAACTGAGACTAGAGTATGACTTGATTCTGCTTCAGATCTGGCTAGGAGGAGGAAACATCTGGCACTTCTGTTGTTTAATTTTGAAGCCAAAAACAGGGACTTCATTTGAGCCCTAGGCTGCCACGAGCAAGCCCAGGCCGCTGCGAGCAAGCGAGCCTCGGGCTGCCGCGAGCGAGCATCGGGCCGGCAGGAGCGAGCCTTGCGCTGCCACGAGCAAGCCAAGGCTGCCACGAGCGAGCCTCAACCGCGAGCAAGTCTAGGGCACGAGGCCATTTTGCTCGCCTGCTTGCCTCCCAATAAGGCCGATCTACTCACCCGCGGTTGTTCGACGCTTTCTGAGGTGATGGGCGGTGGTGACCAGGTTCGACGGTGGCTAAGCTAAGTGATTGTGGATGGAGCATGGTGAATGGAGTGTTGAAAATGTAAATGTTTAATATTATGGTAGATTTGTAAGGGTTAGAAAAGTATAAAGTTCACTTATATGCTTTATCCATTAATTTAACAGAAAATGTAACAGATCTAACGGATGGGTTTTTTTTTTGTGTGCAGTTTTCACTAAAATTTGAGAGGTTTTTTACAGATTTTAAAAAATAAGACGGGTAATTGCAGGTTATGACAAACCTTAGAGGTATCTGTAAGTTCCCATATTAGTATCAAGCTATAATTGTACAAAGACATCAACAGTTATGATTAGGTCAAAATGCACATGAAGTCTCTATAGTTTACCAACTCGTGTGAGTTAATCCCTCAATTTTTATCTTAGTAAATTTAAGTCCTTCAACTACGCAAAATTTTGTGAGTTTATCAAACTCTTGGAAAAAGTATCCTATTGTTTATAAATTATATTTACTAACCCTACTTGTGAATTAATAAAGTTTTATAGGCTCTTATAAAATTAATTAATTAATTAATATATTTAGGTAATAAAATGATGATTCAAAATTAAGTTGATAATATATTAAATACTACTTCGACATGATCTGAGGTCAACTACTATCTAAAACTAAGAACTACAAGTGGAAGAGAGGAATAAGAAGATATGTAGAGAGGATTGGATGGAAGGGATGTGTTGAAATGGTGTAGAGAGGTGGTATTTATAGGAGAAGTGAGAGGGGGTAAAAGAGAGGATAAAATGTGAAAATGGAGGTAAAATGGAGAGGTAGAAAGTGATAGGTGGGTGAAATATTGGGATATGGTTGAAAGGAGAAGGGTAAAAGGGAAGGTAAATGAAAAATGAGGGGTAAAAGGTGAATGAGAGGTTAAATGTTGGTATAAGGATGAAGAGATTACCAATATGAGTGTTTTTGGAGGCTGAAATTCGTCCAAGTCTGTTGCAATTGTATAACCAAGGCTTGATTTTTGTAGAAAAGAGATGGGACCAATTTGAGTCTATAGAGGGGAGCGATCGCTCCCATTTTTAGCATCGGTCGCTCCTTCAATCACTCCTGACAAGAATCTTCGTTTATCAGCAATCCATCAGGTCTGAGTTAATTTTTGGGACGAGCGATCACTCCCATGTTTTTAGGGTAGCATGGGCTGGGTTTGGACATCAAGAAGAAAGGGAAATGTTGTTGTGTTGAGTTAATGAGGTAAGTAAGAGATTTGGGTATTTTCTTGGATCTTTTAGACTTATTGTTACACCCACATCGGACGCTTGGTTTATTTCCGATGTAATTTGGCCGGAAATTTGTAATTTTATAATTACCGGGACAATTAATGAAACGTGCTTATATGTGAATTTCACATGCCAGGGTTTGATTAGGAGTTCATTTCATGAGTTTCTGGAAATTTACAACAATTTATGAGTTTCGGGACTTTTTGTCAAAAATTGGCTCGGGATGACAAAACGGTCAACTTCGGAAAATTGACGGACGACATGTAATTGGGCTAAGGACTTGGGCCAGCCTTTGGGCCCAAGTTTGGGCTCCAATTTCGGCTGGATTAGAGGATTACCTTCCTAGGAAGGTAAACACCTTACCTTCCTAGGAAGGTAAAGTGAATTGGTAAATGGAAAAGGTACTTTAGTAACTAGTTAAAATGGTAAGTAGTAAGAAGTGAATGGTAACCAAATCTTATCCTTCCCACCCCTTTAAGGCCGGCTCCCTCACCATTCCAGCCTCACCATTCATTAAGTTCAGCCTCCTAAAGAATTACTAAGGAAGAAACACTTAGAACACTTAGCTCTTTTCACTACCCAGCCAGGATACAGCCACTTGCACACCCCTTTAGACCCATATTTTCTTCGAATCGGTTCTTCCACTTCTCATCAACCTTCTTCCTTAACCTCTTGGATACAATCTTGAAGAAGAAATCAAGAGCAAAAGGTGTGAGGAAGCCATCCAAATCTGTGTTACAACAGAACTGGTCCT
>JBBYHH010000015.1:885916-900803 GCA_038382905.1 Daphne laureola | reverse complement strand
TGATGGACATATATATATATATATATATATATATATATATATATTAAAAACACTTACAATATTTTTGTGGAACAAACCAAAATAGAAATATTTTCAATTTTCAAGAAAATGAATGAATGTCTCGTTTTTGTAAATGAATTGTAAGGTATTTTTTAGTTATTAGGGGTGTAAATAGATAGTCTTTAAAATGTAGCTCAAGGTAGCGTTGAGGCTTATCGAGTTCGAGTTTGAGTCTGAAATGAAGTTCGATATGCTAACGTACCGAGTTCGAACCTAACGATACTCGATCTTATCGAGTATTCATACTTATCAAACCTCTTAAATTTGTTGTCTATATTATAATTTTTTTAGGTATAGTGGTGTTTTATTAATAGTAATCACTATGATTAGTAAAGAATTATCAATTTGGGTGTTTAAATTGTATAAATTTTGATGATATATTATATTTTTTATTATTTATTTATTATTTTATAAAGTTTCAGAACGGACGTATCAAACTATTCGAGCCGAACTCGAGCCTATTTCGAGTCGAGCTCGAACATAACATATTGGACTCCAGCAATTTAAACTTCAGCCCGAATAATACCGATAAGGTAAGGGGTGAGTTCGAGAGCTCAAGCTTAAAATGTTCAGGCTCGACCCGACCCGTTTACACCTCTATTAGTTACATCAAAATGCAAGAAATGTTATTCAAAGGAAAAAAAACTACAATATTATACTTCCTCCGTCCGTCATAAATTATATCGTTTGATTTTGTTGTTTCAATATTCAATGTTTCAATTTTTAATAAAGATAAACAGTGTAAAAAAATAAGATTTTTTTTTTTATAGAAAATTTGGATATCAAATTATGGTTCCCAAATAAATTTTCTAATTTTTAATATCTAAAAATATATAAAAATAAATCATAGATTAAATATAATAAAATTGTAAAAAATAAATGATATCGTCTTTTACGG
The DNA here is from genome assembly GCA_038382905.1 of Daphne laureola. Lineage (NCBI taxonomy): Eukaryota > Viridiplantae > Streptophyta > Magnoliopsida > Malvales > Thymelaeaceae > Daphne > Daphne laureola. The sequence continues at coordinate 899,845 of JBBYHH010000015.1, read as the reverse complement.
ACAGAGGGAGTATACTCTTTCTATCAAAAGACGTGTGACACTTATTTTTGAGAATTTAATTTATAATTTTAGTTTATACCATTTTAAAGATATTTAAAAGCTGTATATACGAATTATTTGATATATTTTTTTGTACACATAATTTTTTGACAAATGTCTCTATTAAGAAATAATACTATATATCAAATTGATATAAAGAATTAAATGTTGCAATAGTTTTAGATGAAGATAGTATATGAGCAAAACAATTTCCAAAACATTTTTTCAAATGAACAAAACCAATAAATTCAAAATCATACTCCTTTTAAATTATCTATTACTCCAATGAGTTATGTTAACTCACTTACTTTAATCCATGAACTAAAATTTATGCTTACTTAGTCCCTAAATTATGTAAGTTTTAACACTTTAATCATATGATTCAGTAAATCGACATCAATAAGCTTAATATCATCAATTATTTAACGATTTAGGGTTATATTTGTATAAATTTAAAATTTTAAAGGGAGATAAAAATAAAAAAATAAAGTGAGAAGCGGTAATTACGGGAACGATATAACACACGAAGAAAGATTGGGACAATAGCATTTTCTACAAATCTAATAGATTTAGGGTGTTTATGTATAAATTTGAAAAAAATTAGGACCATAATAGATAATTTTTTCTTAAGATCAATTAATATTGATAGGATTAAAAAGATAAAATAATTAACATTACATAATTTAAGAATTGAATTAAAATAAATTATAATTTAAGAATTAAAGTGATTGAATAATAGATAATTTGGGTCCTGTAAAATTAAAATTTGGAAAAACACTCTCAATTAGTAGCGTTTAATTAAGAATCAAGAACCAACGCAAAGCACTCTCACTTTGGAAAACATGGAATGAAACAAAAAGTCATGACAGGGTCCCAATTGGATATGAAGATCACTTCGATTCGACGGCCACGCTGCACAGTGACTGCTGACGTGCGGGGTCCATCTATCCGTCAATCTCACCTTCTTTCTTTTTCCATTTTGGCTTAACAAGTACTCGCTCTAAGTATTAATATTTTCATGTTCATGTTTTAAGTATTAATATTTAATTTGAATTATTATTAAAATAAATAATTAAAAAAATTAAAAATATATATATTTAAAATATTTATATTTTAAATTATAATATGTATATAAATTATTAAATTTTATATATCTAAATATTAAAAAAATAAAATTATAAATTAAATATTATAAAAATGACAAAACAAAACCTACTATCATTAAAAAAACGGAGGTTGTAGTACTTATCTCTATTTTAAAAAGCTTATGTTCATTTTAACTCTTGATTAGTTCATCCAGCTAAATCTGTGCATTAAACTGAATACATCATTTTTTAATTAGGATACAAAGATTAAAGTAAGAAGAAAAATTAAAGTGAGTAAAATAAACGGATAAAATACTAATCAATGGTATATTTAATGGTTGCTCTCTCAGAATTTTATTCTACTCCATTTACTTCCACTTCCAATACACCCAAAAATTCCTTTTCTTTTTTTTTTTCCCCTCGGAATCTCTCAATTATTTTCCAGTCCAAACAGGAAATAACAGATCAAAGAACAAATGAGAATGATGAAGCTGCTTTGAAATCAAAAAGGAAAAAGGGAAACATGAAAGAGATAAGTTGAACATATTGATGACACACAGTCCCATGATTACTACTACACCCGATGTTAACCGGAGAGCGAAAACAGAAAACAATTAAGCAAACCCCACCGGTACTTAGTTCTCAGAATTCTGGTATCCCATTAAACTGAGTACTACTACTGATATCTACATAAGCTACAGCATCCACCAGACCAGACCAGACCAGGTTGAAGAAGAAAACCTCTACATCATGACAGTGCAATAGAGTTAAGATCTAACAGAGTAGGGCAGCAACGCAAACTATCTTACAGAGATATATGGGATGGGATACACAGTTTTCGTTAGCATCTCATCTTCCGCTGCTCTTTCTTAGCTGCAGACTTCGCTCTTCATTCGCTTCGCAGCCTGAACGAACCCTGTGATCACTTGCAACTCATCCATTTGCTGCACAAACAGAAACACATACATAGAGTAACATAACATAACCACAGTCTAGTCTATTCTCTGATGTGATGAAAATTTGTTACCTGTGACATGAAATGCCTCTGCACAACATCAATTAGCTGCTCCTTTGATGGGGTAGGAGTAGAATCCACCTACGACCCAACAGCTGGTTAGACAAGCCACATACCTAATTCTCAATCCACTGTAGAAACACTTACAAGATTGAAATGACGTGAATATCTCCACAATGAAGACATCTCTAGTTTTCTCAGGTCCACTTTCTACATTCACCATCACCAAAAAATCTTAACAGAAAAGAAGTTGTGGAAGAGTAAGAATGAAATGCAAATTTCTTACCATTGATCTACAAGTCTTGGGAACAGACTCATTGGAGTGCAACTCAGAAGAAAATGACCTGCTGGCACTCTTGTTAGATGATGAAGTTGATCTTTGAGTTCTCTGCCTTGATCTATACGGCTTTACACAGTCATCAGAAGCTGAAAAGAAAGAAGAAACAACCTAAATATTTCAGAAAAAGGGAAGCTGGGACCGATTAAAAGATAAACAAGTGGGGGGCGTATGATTGTATTTATAGAAATTGTGAAAAGGCCAAGGATCCTATGCGGCAACCTCCACCTCTTTTCTCCAAAGCAAATGATGAACAACTACAGAATTTGGGGACACTGGATGACAATATCCACATTCTAATAATTACTACTACTCAAAATGTCGTTATGAATCACAAACTACAACTTTTTTTATCGATTGTTTCAGATCATAAGTACTACTACTACTTACCCGTGTCTGAGACATTCCACTGTACATTGTCGAATTCAAGGTCTTCATCTTCCTCGTTCCCTGTTGGAGCTTCAATCACACTAAGAGCATTCCTCTGTAACTTCACTTCTATTCCATTTGTAAGAACCTAGGACAATTTCAATGATTCTTAGTCGCTTCTTAAGAAACTAATACTATCATCTTATTAAGGAAACAAAACAATGTTGATATCAAATCTCAACAAAAATTATCTATCACTGACACAGAAACTATCTATCCTTTCAAAAAGTTAAAAAATAAATATAAGTGATAGTATTTTGTTTAGATCACTACTCCTTTGTTATATAAAGATTGCAATTTTTATTTTTATTTTTTTTACAGTTTTCACAATATTTAATTTATAATTTTATTTTTATGAAATTATAATTATGTAAAAAATGATTTATATGCTTCTTATAATTTACAATCTAAACTTTTTAAATTTTTTTTTTTATCAGTATTTATTTTAATAAAATTTTAAATTAACACTATAACTTGAAAATCAAAATCCTTTATAGATGGATAGAGCATTAGTTTTATTCCAGGTTCTCTCATTTTACCCGTCTTATATTACACTCATAATATTCTTCTTAACCGTGCTTATGTGATTACACAACAAGCAGAATATTGGAAAGAATTTAGAACTTGCTCAAGGAGCATAACAACACTCAATTTAACAGGAAAAGAGAAAAAAGAAAGAAAAAGAAGTGAAAATGTCAACAGAGGAAAGGGAGGGAATAGTAGCTTTTAGCCTAAAAGTGAGAACGTGACAGACTAAAAAATGAAAGGGGGCGCATTTCCACAAAAATCTTCGAGTAGAAAATATGGAATATAATTTTTTTCTATTTTGTTTTGGGGAAAAAAGGCCCGGAGACAAACGGGAATTACGGAATAAATAAATAACAATTTATGAAAAGCTGCAGATGAAACCACCATTAATAGCTGGGTCCAATATGGTTGGGAAAAAACACTGTCAATCAACTTCAATTTGTTTGATCTGGACTTGAAAATTAAAAACATGCCCTTCACTGGATTGTACATAATCCAGAAACTGACGCAAGTTGTTGAAATAGAAATAGTGAAGTGCGTTGGATTAATGCATGCCGTAAACTTTATCATGTTATCGGAATTTGCAGAATTAATCCCCAGATTAGAAGCATGAACTCAGAGAAATGCAAGAAGTTAGAGAAACGCACGGTCTATGAATTGGATTAATAATTTACCAGCCAGTGCCAACCACCCAGCCCGACAGCTTTCTTGACGACACCGTGAAGTCCGACGAGGACCGATTTGGTCCGGTTGTTCCCGGTGACAACGACCTTGGTGTGCGGCGGCAGGACGGAGAGCTCCTCCTCGCTGCTGTCTCCGCAGCTCGGCAACTGCAAGAACCCGGTGCCATTGCCGGAATTCTCCATTACCTCCAGCATTCTAGGCTCCAAATGATGAGTGAGTCGATCGATCGATCGAACTGAATAATTTGATCAAGAAATTTAACAGGAATTCTGGTTAATTAGTAGGAGATCGGAAGAAAGTGAGAGAGAAGTTGTAAAGTGTTTAAGAGTTAGAGAAATAAATGGAGGAGAATTTGGGGAACATTATAAAAGAACAGAAGACGCGCGGTTCAGTTCGGAGACTGGACAAGACTGTGATTCTAAAGGGGCGGGGTTAGAGTAGCATTCATAATTGTGTTTCCCTTTCCTTTCCTTGTAATTTCCTCATCAGTTACAACTCTTTCTTTTCTTTTCCACATCCACCCAAAAACTTTCCACACTTTCAATAATGCCACTTGCTTTTTTGAGTATAACATTCCTGAGATAATAAAATACTGTATGTGAAAATGGGTAGGTACAAATCTCGTGGGGTTTGGACAGAATACAGATACTCCACTCACCATTTTGCGTTTTCCTTCATACTACTGTTTGCTTGTCTTTTGTTGTTTGTCCATACTCTTTGACCATGGACTCACAATGAACATCCAGTTTCACTTGCCCAAGCAATTACAAATTCTCATTTCTCTATTCTTTAATTGCTTGCAGAAACATTAGACTTCTATTTTCTTTATAGTCATCATCATCATCATTTTCTAAATTCATCTACAAGCATCCAACATAACCGGAATGATTATCTTAAACAAAATGTCTCCATTATCGCGTATCAGCGTATTGCTTTGAATGCTTTCTCATTTGTTTTCTACTCATCATAATTGTTATTTAAAAACAACTCACATTAAAAAAAACAACAACTATAAACCATACTATTAAATAGGGAAAACAATCACCAGGCCGCACAGATATTAAGATCAACTGTATTTTCTTGGAAAACTTTCAGAGGTGAGGTTTGTCATAATCTGCAGTTTGTCCCTTTGATTTTCAGAAATTTACAATTAACTCCTTAAAATTTAGTAAAATCTTCAATTTACCCCTTCACCAATTGTGTTATTAATTGACTCTTAAAGATTTTAGTAACAATTATACTAACTATACTAAAAAATAGTTAACGGGCAGGTGGAGATCACTTGTGTCCCAGCAGCATGGGTTTGCCTGCGTTTTTGCGGCCTCAGCTCGTCCGTGTCGTGGAAGTGACCAGACAACAACAACGGTTATGCAGGGTGACCGGTTGGGGAGTAAGAAAGAAGAGAAGCAAAATGTTGGGACTGAAGTCTTCGGATAAAAAATATTAGTGATAATAAGAATAGTTGACCCTATAATTCTTAAAGGTCAACTAATAACATAAATAGTTAAGGGAGATAACTGAAGATTTTACTAAACCTCAGGGGGGGTAATTGCAGGTTTTTAAAAACCAATGGGAGAAACTACAAATTATGAGAAGTTTCCCTATTTTCTTTATACTATCCCATAGTATAAAAAACTGAAAAAGGGAAATGTAAGTATTTAAAACTAAAGGGTGGAAGTGTAAGTGACACTAAAGCTTGGGACACTGTTTTTGGGTTTGTTCGCAGGCAGAACAAATGAATAATGCAGGTGCCAGCTTGGCTGGTTGATAAAGAGGAGTCGAAATTCAACCGCCGGGCCCGCAGCGGAGAGGGCCGCTACGACTGTACCTGCCGTCGGTGCTGTCTTATCCTTACTAATATCAAATGTGGGGTATATCAGTAAGACTGAATCACAAATAACCCCTTATAATTATTCACATCTTGCTTATGGACCTCTTAACTCTTAATCAGATCAATTTCGTCGTATAAATAACAAAACTTTATGGATCCAAATCGGTAAATTTGTTAGCTACCGTGTTGGTGGAATTATGGTTTTCGAGGAAGAAGGGGCTGGACGTATTATTAGAAACCTTTTGAGTTGAGAGGTTGGTGACCACGAAATACATAGGGCTAGTTGTTGAAAGCGGTCAAGCTCGGGTATTAAAGGAGAAATTATGTTCCGAAAACGATTTCCCGCCATATCGGGTTAATGGCAGCCGTCAGTGGATGATGATGAGAATCGTGGGCCGTTGGATCTATCGTTGGCGGCAAAGGAGAAGTTCGTGCAATACAGGGCTGAGTAGTAGACTAGTAGTACTAAAGTTGAAAGGATTGCTGGCGTTTCCTGGTTTCCAGACAACTTGGCACTAAAGATATGTTTGTTAACACCTATTTAATGTGTTTCTTAACACCTCTTTAAGGTAACTTTTAAGTTTTTGAAAAATTATCGAACGTAAAAATTGTTTTTATTGATCGGTAGAAAATTATCCAAAACATTACAATTAATTTAAACAGTTGTTCCGAAATGAATGAAAGATAACAGTACGTGTAAAAATATTTTGCGGAAGACGTTAAGGTTCTATTCTACAACTAAAAAATCAATAAGAAAAAAAAAAACACATCATTGATTCAATATTACCTCCAAATTTTACTCTTATAAATATCAAATCAAATTTCAAAATAACAAAATTCTGAATATTCTTTAAACAACAGATACGCTCTAAGTTTTTAAAAATTGATACAATGTCTCCTTTTGAAAGAATTTGGTAAAGTATTTATAATATCTTTATAAAAACCATGATGCCTGCTTTGATGGTTTTTGTTTTTCAGGGTAATTATCAAATACCCTCATAAGGTTTGCTATATTTTTCAGTTTTTCTCCTATATTTTAAAAATTCTTTATTTACCCCCCTAAAGTTTAAGGAATTTTACAAAATCCGCTCTCGATTCTAACTTCTATTAGTAGATCTGTTAAATTTTAAATATAATTATGAAATTAAATCCCTAATTTCTAAAATTTAATAATTTTACCCTAACATTTTTCTCATTGCATTTTTACCATCTTCTTTATTTTCCTCTCCTCTCTCCCACCCACCTGCTACCAACATACCCTCTCCCTCCTCTCCTACAACTTCACCACAGATCAGACATGAACCAATACGCTTGGCCACCACATATGAACTCGATTCACCACAAATTTCCTCATAATCCTAGCCTATCTAATCGAAAACCTATAAGGAAACAGAATCAGATCTTAGACTAATGGAGATAAGCAAACAAAATTCGATTAATGTTGATGATGTCGGCCTTGATGTTAAACGGACTTGGGCTGAGCGAGAACCGGCGCGAGCCTAACCTGGGAATTCGAAACGACGCCACCGGGAGGACCTTCTCAAGGAACTTTGAGATGGGAGAGTCGCAAATTGAAGGGTCCATATTCAGAAGGTCCAGATGCGAAGGGTTGGGTCATCGGAGATCGGACGGTGAGGCGGGCTTCCTCGACGGTGGATTCATCGTCGTCGCCAAAGTTCACCGGTGGAGGCTTGGGGGCGGCGGGTTCGTAGGGGAACACAAGGGAAGAAGAAGATCGAGATCTTCAGGAGATCAGAGAGATGCGAGCTCGGTTGCGACAACGCGATTTATCTCTCCGGAAGATCTCCTGCTTGTTTTTTGGTGAATAAGAGAAGCGATGGTGATGGCACAAAAAATAAAAGTGAAGTTGATCTGGAAAGCATCGATCATGTATATTTTAGAGTGGTAAAAATGTAAGAGATAAAAAGTTTAGGGTATAATTGTTAGGGTTCAAAAATTAGGGATGTGATTTTTATAGTTAAACCTAAAATCTATATATTTTTCCAAACTTTAGGGTTTTGTTTTGAGAATTTTGAAAATACGAAGCAGAAACCGAAGAATATGTCAAATCTTGGAAAGTCTTTGATAATTACCCTTTTAAAAATTCAATAATTTAATCATAAAGTTAGAAAGTTAAATGGGTTAAATCGTGACAACTCAGGAAGTTCAGGAATTTTTTCATTCTTTTTGCCTAGATATAACAAAAAAGAAAAACAGCAAGTAAGAAAAGCTACCTAATTCCAAGAACCACAAATTCAGAACTTTACAATGAAATAGAGTGCAAAAACTCAAATTAACAAAGCACAAAGGAAATCAGACATTCTCAACAAGTCGAGAAGGGAGTATGATTTTTGTTTTCTTGACATGTTTACTATAAAATCAAATAAATAATTTACATGCATATATATTTTCTTTTAAGGAGTGTAGTTTCTAAATATATACGTATTTTTAAAATATCTTTAAACGGCACAATCTTTATGTGATTGATGTAGTGGTCCATAACAACCATAAGAGAACCCAGAACGGTTATGTGAAAAATGGAAGTTTACATGAACACTACATTTTCTTCCATTGCTTAACATTACAGTTCAGTTCCTTGGTGCACAATACCAGTAGTATTAAGAAAATGACTTCTTTTTCTTCTCCTCTGAGATTATTTGCTGGAAATCATCCAGCAGTAACGTTCATTCAGCTGGAACAAACTTTAGATGCCATCAAAATTTCTGGCAGCCATATTTAGCATGGAGCATATCCAAGAGAAGGAACTTGATCTACTACTAAACTGAAATATACAAAGAAAAGGTGTTTGTTAGCTAGTGAAGCTCGCAAAGAGCTACAACCATTAGACATCATAAACAGATAATGCAAGTCAACAGAGTAGAGCAATAATAAGATTCCATGAAAACAGTTAGAGAAAAGTGATCATAGTGCATTATGATGATCTAATAACAGTTTCAGTTGAATTGTGCAAATTAGCCATGAATTTACAGCTAGACAAACTTGCGAACTAATAGCAAAACTTCAAGCAATCGTGATGATGGAGGCATTCTGTTGATTCACCAGAACAGATCCAGATCAAACACACTAAAAAAGAAAAGTAAAAAATTTACTTACTATGTTAGGGCAGAGAGCAGCGACATGCAGCAGCAGAAGAAGGTGAATTATTTATGGTCAAATTTTGAAACTTTCATGGGCAATTCTGAGAAAAGCACCTCTTAACGCTACGGTGCCTCGGAGAACGTTGGGAGAGAGGATCATGCTGCTTTTTGCGGACCAACAATTTTGGCAATTTAGTTTAAGCGTCTTTGGTGAAGTTGTCGGGCGTCAAACAAAGAGGAAGAGGCGTTTAGCATTTTTGGTGACAAAACGCCTTTGCCAAACGGGAACTTCATCATTCATCTCGTATCTACCAATGTCTTGAAGCATGTTCTGACTTTGCAGTTTCCCTTAAAATGGCCCCAACAATTGCTGCCTGTTCAAGGCATTCAGCCTTGTGCAAAGCATCCAACAAAACAACACAGGTTTTGGTATGAATTCGGAAGCCTTTACGTCGTGTCTCATCGAAAAGACCATAAGCATCAATTGCCCTATCCCCATAGCTCAACCCTTGTATCATAGCATTATAGCATCCGGCATCAAGAGCTCCCCCTTTAGCTCTGAACCTCTTAAACAGTTCATGAGCTTGTGCTATATTACCAGCCTTGGAAAGTCCAGATATCATGGTCGTGTACGTGATAGTATTGGGTTGCAGCTGTTTCTTTTCCATCTCTTGCCAAAAAACAAATGCCTTGTTAAACTTTCTTACCCTGCAGAGGCCATTTATGAGAATTCCATAAGTTATGTGGTTGGGAGCACAGTTCTGATCTTTCATTGACTGGAAGCAGACAAGAGCTTCATTAATTTCCTCTGCTTTCACTAGTCCATCGAGCAAGCAATTCCACGTATATACAGTAGGAGCCAGACCCTTTTGCATCATCTCTTCAAAGATGAGAAATGCTTCATCTATTCTACCAACTTTTGCAAACCCATCCATAAGACTACTGTAAATCACTGCATTTAATTCTATGCCTTTGCCTTTTGCCTCTTCAAACAGCATGTAACCCTCATCAAGCCTGTCAATTTTAGCAAGCCCATCTATGACAGAACCGTATGTAACAACAGTGGGTTGGTGACCCTTTGTGTTCATTTCATCTAACAGCTGCTGAGCTTTATTCACCTTGCCTGACTTGCAGAAGCCGTCAATCACAGTGTTGTACGCACGGGTGTCCAAAACACAGCCTTGATCTTTCATATCATAAAATAATTTATATGTTTGATGCGCAAAACCTGCTTTTACAAGACTGTGAATCAAGATTGAATAACTATGAACATCTGGAGTGAATCCGTGTGCCCTTATTTCCTCAAACAAAGCCCTGCCTTTCTCTGTTTCACCTGCTTTAAAAACACAATCCATATATGTGTTAAGGAGCATTAGGTCAGGATGACAGCCCCTGCGAAGCATTTCTTTGTATGTCTTATGGCCATCTTCCTTCCTACCACACTTGAAAAAGTTCCTAATAAGGGACGTGTACACAACAGCATTCGGAACCTTGTTAGAATCTAAAAGCTTCTCATACAGCCTGTAAGCATCATCTACTCTGCCACGTTTCCCCAAGCCATCTATAAGCGAACAATATGTAACTTCATCAGGGGAACAGACTTTATGATCCATTCCCTCAAAAATAGATAAAGCTTCATCAAGTTTTTGTGCTTTACATAGCCGGTCAACCATTATATTTATGGTTAAAACATTCGGAAACAAACCCGCTTCCTGCATAGCATCACGAACCCTCAAAGCAGTCTCAAGATTTCCTGCCTTGCAAAACATTTCTATGAGAATGTTATAGGTTGGGACGTTAGGTACAGCATCTTGCTTCATCTCCTCAAATACCCTTAATGCCTCCTCTGACATCCCCATTCTCCCTAGGCAAGTAAGAATACAATTATATGCAACAACACTTGGAATTGACCCTTTAGACTTTTGTCTCTCGAGCAATTTGTACGCTTCATCAAACTTTCCAACTGAACCGTAACCCATGATCATAGTGTTATAAGCATAAGCACAAGGGACCTTCCTGTTGTGCTCCATTTGCTCGAAGATTTCAACAGCTTCATCCAGTCTATTAGCTTTGCAGAGAAGATCAATCATGCTCGTATAGGTCACATCATCAGGCAATATGCCATTAGCTTTCATCTCATGAAAGAATTTCCAGGCCAAGTCCACCTTTCCCGCCTTACCAAAACAGTCTATACAAACATTGTAAAGAACAATGTCAGCATCCACAGAGTTGCTCTTCATCTCATCTAACAGGGAGAGAGCAGCATCAACTCGCCCTTCTCTAGCAAAAGCACGAATGACAGTTGTAAACAAATGGACACCGACTTCATAACCTAGTTCCTGCATCTGTTGAAATAGAGTGAGCATGAGATCAGATTTTTTCGTAGCAGACAGAGCTCCAATCAGAGTTGTATAAGCTGAGAAAGAAGGGCGGAACTTGAACTTCCTCATTGTCTGTATGATATCAAAGGCCTCCATCAGTTTATGTGACTTGACAGTGTTGGTAACCAAATCAACAAATACATTAGTAGATGGACCAAATCCAGCAACGCTCATTTCTCCAAGAACCTGTTCCAGATGATCTAACTTGTTAGTTCTTGCCATCACCAGAAGAAGTGAATCATAGGCTTCCGGAGAATGCGCTTGGTCCGCAGTCCTCTCAGCCCATCGGAAAAAATTGATTGCCAGATTGACATCCTTTAGCCTCCTCAAGATTCCAATAACCAATTCTGGTTGAGGCTTCTCTTCAAGCATTGATAGAGCATTCTCAAGGGAAGGTCCCCAGGGACTGCTATCCAAGATACGGCATGCCTCATCTACTTTTTGCTTGAAACTATCAAACGAGGCAGGAATTTTATGCAAACTACCATCATTGCAACCATGAAACTGTGAGGGAGGCCCATCATGAAATGATGACAGGGACTTGGAAGCAATGAAGAAAGTATAGCTTTGTGAATAATAAAGATGCCGCAATCCTGTAGTAACAAAGGCAGGTGCTTTCAGCTACTTGACATAACAAGCACAAATAAAGAAAAACACAAGGCCAAGGCGGACAATAAGAAAACAGAGATGATTTCAAGTGGCCAAAGCAGCAGTAAACCAAAAAAGAAAAGAAAAACTATGAAGTTCACATTTCACGCTCAGATTGAAAGGTCTGCTAGGAAAGGGAGGGACCCAAACCAAAAAAAAAATGAACTTGATTTCTCTAAACCTAAAGATTTAAAATTCAATTCATTACCTAGATTCCTCAGCAGCATCTTCACCAAGACATCGCTGAGTGGCTTATTTATTAACCAATAGAGGAGCTTGAAGCACCCAGCAAGATCAACTGGTTGAGAAAGCAGAGGACTTTGACGCCGTTGGCAGCTCTGGATGTTGTGGTTAAGTGTGAGGAGCTAGTGTTGTGTTGTTCACTCGCATGAATGTCAAATTCCTCTGGAAAATTAATAAATACGAAAGCTTAGGGCATCTACAGGTAGTAGTGAGTTGAGTTCTTCTGCGGATCGTAGCCGTTGTGCTCCAAGAAGTAGAAGCGTCTCACCAACCTACGCCACGCCCACTCGAAATGGCTATCTTTCTTCTTGCCAAGGGTTTTACCTGTGTAGAATTAGAACGGCAACTCAGCCGATTTTACCACCCGAATTAGGGGTGTTCAGGGGACGGTAAGATAAGGATATTAAGAAAAATACTATCTGTCTTATTTAATGTGGATTTTGACGGGATAGGTATCATATTTTTAATTTTTATGTGGTTTGGATTGTTGGTATTTGTAGGTATTTCTAAATATACTTATTTTATAAAAAAAAAATTATATATGTAGAGATATTTTAAATTTTTGTATTATAAATATGTAGATCTAGAGCATCAAAAAGAGTAAAAATAGTTTGCACGAATAAAATAACAACATGACATTCCAAATCATATGTTATTATTGTAAAAAAATGAGTTTTCACACATTGTATAAAAGAAAATTGGAAGAAAAATTAAAATTAAGTATGAAATTTTAGATAATTTATTTGTAAATAGACATATACGGATCGGTTCGAGTATCCACGGATTTCTAAAATTAGAATTCGCGGATTATCGATTTCTTCCATTCACAGTTTTTTCGATTTCGTATCACACGGTTCGGATCGATTCATCGATTTTGCGAGTTTTTTGAACATCCCTAATCCGAATATAGTTTTTGATACAAACTTACCACAAATTAATTTTTAAAGTGCGAATTTATCATCAACATTACATTTTGGGACCATCTTACCACTTACGTTAGGGATACATCCAACTGTTAAGTTGCTGACTTGGAAAAATATTGTCTACTACATCATCATTTAGTCATACAATTTCTTTGAACTCACCTAATCAATAAAAGCATCTACAACAATATTAGCTAAATTTAAGTTAAATTGTAACCAAATTGACAAAAAAATATATATTTTATTTAGTGACTTTAACATTATCATCACATCAATACTAGTAATTGGTTATTTTGACTAGTGAATTTAACATTTCCTCTTTTCGCTCTCAATTTTGGAGAGCAGAATAACAAAGCTATTATGGCTATCTAAGTAGTAAGCCCACCCCAAGATGAGTGCTCTCCTATTCTGACTTCCCCAGAGCCTCTGGTAGCACAGCCACGACGACAAGGGATTCTCTGTCCCTGCGAGGATCGAGTGACAAAATTTTTGAGAATTCAAGACAAGGTCATGGCGAGACGAGCCATTTATCATTACGATAGGTGTCAAGTGGAAGTGCAGTGATGTATGCAGGTGAGGCATCCTAACAGACCTGTAGACTTGAACCTTGTTCCTACATGACCTTATCAATTCGATCAGGCACTCGCCATCTATTTTCATTGTTAAACTCTTTGACAACATGAAAAAC
>JBBYHH010000015.1:862906-876127 GCA_038382905.1 Daphne laureola | reverse complement strand
GTTTCCCCGATAAGCATGAGGGGAAGTATGATTACGCCAAGTGTGGGGATGACATCACGCCTAATACTGAAGGTCGGGCCAGAGCTGTGGTTGATTGAGGATAGTGGTATTTTAAGTTTTTCCAGCATATCCTTGAAAAAGACATTGGTATTTGCTCCCTTGTCGATGTAGACTCGGCTCGTATCATAGCCGGTGATTTGAGCCGTGATGAGGAGTGGGTCGGAGTGCGGGTACGAGACCTTCATTTTGTTGGGTCGGTGAATGATGTTTTGCTTCTGGTGGTCAATTTGTAGGATTTCCTGAGCATAGCGCTTCCTAGCGACGGAACCCTCAGACTTGATTATCATATGGATGGTGCCCGCTGTTGGTGGGACAGGGAGGTTGTGTCATCGAGGGCTGTTGTGTCGACGCCGGTTTTTATCCCGATCATCTTGGTTGTCATCTCTTTTCCGAGCCTTGGGAATTCCATTGGAGGGTGTGTCAGAGTGAGCGAGGTACTCTTTTAGCTTGCCGTCGCTAATCATGTCGAAGATGAGATGCTTGAGCTGCCAACATCCTTCGGTGTCGTGTCCTCGATCTTTGTAGTAGTTGCAAAACTTATCGAGGCCTTTGTTGATCTTATTGTGGAGTGGTTGTGGCCATCGAGGGACTTTGTTCTGCCTCTCCAGGATGAGGAGAATGTTGGTTCTCGTGTCCCGAAGTGGTGGATGCGGTTCGTTGGATCGTTGCGGGGTAGTGGATGATTGATATCGGGAGGATGACGTTCCCTTGTCGTATTTGTGGTTTTTGTCCGACGGTCCCGATGGAGGGCGGTAAGAGGATTGGTTGATTTCCTCTGAGTTCAAGAATCTCGTGGCGCGGTCCATGAATTCGCCCATAGAGGTGACTGGGTTCTCGTTGATGTTGTAGGCAAGGCGAGATTCGCGCTGAAGTCCTTACGTAATGGCAAGGAGCTGCATGTCTGTAGAGATTCCTTGTACTTGGACTACCTCGGGCTGGAAATGTTTAACGTAGTCCCTTAGGGACTCGTCTTTTTGCTGTCATAGCTTCAGAAGGTGGGCGACCATCTTGGGCAGTGGCCAGGAGCCCATGAAATGACGGAGGAATGTCGAGGTCCTTGAAGCACGTTAGGCATTGCCTCCGTAGTGTTCCAAACCAAGTCGAAGAAGCCCCCTTTAGTGCGGAGCTAAAAGCTTTGCAGAGGATGGCATCATTGGCCCGGGCCATCTCTATTTGGGAGACATATCGATGTAGGTGGTTGATATCGTCGAAGAGGTCATTGTAATTTTCCATGGTTGGCATTCGGAAACTGTCTGGTGCCTTGACTGCGATGATTGATTCAGTGAATGGTTGTGTCAGGAGTACCTCGATGTCATCAAAAGCTTGGTTCGATGGTTTGACTTGTGCCTCGACTAAACTCATGCGACGCACCAAGTCGTCGACGTTGAAATTTTTGATTGAGTTTTCAGCCCAGCCATTGATGTTGGAGATGGCCTCATTTTTTACTGGTGGAGTGCCTCGGAGACTGTTGATTTCTACCCGAATGGTCTGGACCATTAGGTCTTTCATATCCCGAAGGATATTGGATTGGATAAGCTGCATCTGAGCTGGATTGATGATCATAGTTGGATGTGCGGTGGTGCTTGGGCCGATTGACGGAACTGGTACCCTGCTGTGATTGAGTAGGGGCGGTGTCGGTGCCTGTTTGGACTTATCATTGGTGGCTGGCTGTTGGGGTGGTGGTGGGTTGCTTGAAGTAGAACTGGCGTCCTCCACTTGGGCGTTTCCATTGTTGGTGTTTTTTGGCGTTCTTGCCATTGATGCCGAGTTTATGGTGTAAGTCAGGAGAGACGTGATCATGGGTTCATTTCCGGTAGACGGCGCCAAAATGATATTGCCTTTATCAATCAGCTCCCTCCACAAACCAGAAGGATGATGAACCATGACCTGTAGAACAAGTGAACAAAAGAAATCAGATATAGGAGAGCAGAGGAGGGGGTGTGTAGTATCTACCTTTTGTGTGGTTGGTACCACCCAATATATAGGGTGGTACCGGGCCCTTTAAGGAGGGTGTGATCCATCAGATCTTTGCCTTTATGGTGGCTATGTTTGAGCAGAGTTGTTATAGGCATTCGAATGATGTTTGACATTCGGGAGAATTAAATAGAGGGAGCGGTTGTTGCGCCCCTGAATGTGTCTACCAAGACCATGGTAGTATGAGGCAATGTTCCCTCGAAGTTGTGTTGCTTGTGGGTGTCTCGTAGTTAGGAGATCGTGTTGGCCTTAGGTAGGCCACTAGAGTATCCGTATCAGCAACGAACCAACATGAAAGAGACTCTGGTTGGTTTGGGAAGAGATCTACCAAATCATCAACTAATGATTCAACTTACCTATTTTCCACATCGTCTAATGGTGAAGCATACATCATTTTTTTTCATGGGAAAACGTTATGCCGTTTTAAGTTCTCTTGCTAATATGTCGTTGTAAAGATTGTTGTTTTGATTATTGTTTGTAAAGTTAATTGTGTTGTATGATAGTAATTATTTCATTGAAATTGTAATCTATTTCTTTTATAATGTTTGACATTGACTACCATCTTCCTCTAATTTTTTTTCCCACTTTCAGAATAACCTATTTCATATAAAATTCTTCATTCAAATAATCATACACAAAATTATACTATTCTCGTGAGAGACGCGTATGATTAATCTAGTTTTTGAGTAAACATTGATGTTCCTAAAGAAACCGCGCTAATGTCTCCCCAATACCCTTTTCAGCTACAAACTTTCCCAAACATCCCACTTTTTGCTACATCCCTCTCGTTGGCAGTTCTTTCTATTTTCTTATAAATAAATCGTCAAACACCTGGGGTACTTCGATTCAAGACCTTACTCGCAAGATATTTTTTCAGGAAAACTCCCAGAACCAGATATCTGGGTCTTATTCCCCATTTAGCACTCATCTGATGTGGATCTCTACCGCACATATGAATGCAAAGGGCGACTGTATCGATGGCTACAACGGCATGGGTGGGGCTGATGCATTGCCTCATGTTTGAGCGTTGTCTTGTTTCGCCACTCTTCTCTATACCATCCTTCAGATGGAATGGCAGATCCTGCTCATTTTGCCAATCCGGAAGTTAGTTTCTCAATTTCTTATCCCTTTTTGTTTCAGAAATTCTTTTCCCTTTTTCTTCCTGGTCACAATAGATAGGATGAATTATAGAAATGAATGAAATTTTACAATTCAAACGTGTAGGAAATGGAAATCCAAAATAGCAAAAAGGTATTAACTTATTCAATAAATTTTTTTAAGTTTATTCTGATTCTTTAGATGCATTGATACTCCTCAAAATATAATGAAAACGAAAAAGAACAAAGAAATGGAAATAAATCTGTTGGTTTAGGATTCATTTACTTCGCATAGGGGTGTAAACGGGCTGAGCCGAGCCCGAGCTCGTGAGGCTCAAGCTCGAGCTTGGTTCCATTTGGCTCGGCTCTAGCTCGGGTTCGAGTTCGTTGAGTTCGGTATATGACGGTTCGAGCTCAGCTCGGGAATTGCTCGGGCTCGGCTCGAACGCTCGATTGGCTCGATATATTTGGGCACTAATAGGTAAATTGCTAATATCTTTAAGATTAGGTTAGAGATTTGAAATTTGGATTCAAATGTAAGGGGTATTTTTATAATTATGTGTGGCTCGATAAGGCTCGCGAGCCAAACGAGCCGAATCTACAAGGCTCGGGTTCGGCTTATTTATTACATGAACCTATAGTCAGGCTTGAGTTCAAGCTCGAAGCTCGTGAAACTAGGTTTATTTGACGTTTTTCCAGCTCGAGTTCGAGCCGGCTCACAAGCGGCTCAGCTCGGCTCATTTTACATCCCTAACTTCCCATAGTAAGTGCCAATTATTCCTAAATGATAGTTTGGTTTTAGGATTTTAGTTATACAAAAGAAAAATGCAAGTACTCGATTATAGGATCAAAGAAAATTACCCCCTTTCAAGTTGAAAAAGTATTAGATGATTGGCTCATTGACTGGGTTGATAATTTTCCTCTCTTATGATGAAAACAATGGGAAATAGCTATCTTATTCCAAGTAACGTTAAATGTTCATTCACAATAATTTATACTCCTTTTGTCAGTTTGTTTAGTAAATAAGGAAAGTGAAGGAACCAAATGCCAGCTCTTACAGAATCCACCTGGTGATGTCTTTTTTTTTTCTTTATACTAAATTCGTATATACATAATATTATAAACCAAATTATCCTAATTTTACCTTTTATGAGTTGATGTTTTCTTGTACCAGTAGTTCGGATGTTGATTAAATAATACAGGATATATAGAATGAGAAAAGTGAGTTTTGAATTCTTTTTGAAACATTAAGAGTAAAATCGGACAACTAAATCTTTTTGGAGTGGAGGAAATATAATTTATTCATTAATGTATTTGTTTTGGGAGTTCACATCGATTCTACTAGTGGCTATAGCTACTGACTATTAAGATTATAAGAGCAACTTATAAAATAGGATGAGGAACAACTTTTGGAAGACTGTTTAGTAACCTCTATTAAAAAGATGTATTTGATTGTATAAATAATGATGTATTTTTAGACCATTTTCAGGATATTCAAATTGGTAGAGATCAATTGTAAGACATATATATTTTACTAAATTAAATATGTGATATGGACACGACTCTTTAAAGTTGCTGTAATCGCTTTGGGAGTGTATGAAAAATGTTTTTATATGCTGTCATCGACATTTTATCCCTATGACTGGTAACTGTTGTTTCAATAATTATTTTTAATGAAATTCATCGCTTGAAGGCACTCCTTACATTGAAAAAGGGAACTCAATTAGTCAAGTACAGTCGGAAAGGAAAACCTAAATTTCGAGTGTTTAGACTTTCTCAGGTGATCTGAAACATTTTCTTTCTTTGATCAATTATGATTCTTAATTTATTTTAGTTGTACCAAAAAACAATCAAGAAAACAAGAAAGGATTCTAATTTAGTTTTCTTAACAGGATGAGAAATCACTAATATGGATCTCACATGGAGAGGAAAAGATCCTAAAGTTATCTTCAATTCAACGCATCATCCCTGGACAGAGAACTGTAGGTTTTGCTGTTTATTTATTATGATACACTATAATTATGTTAGCCTAATTGTTTATGCCACCGTGGTGATCTGATAAAAGCAGTATCACTATTTGCTAATTTGTGCAGGTCGTATTTAGAAGATATTTGCGTCCTGAAAAAGATTATTTATCATTTTCGCTTCTTTATAACAATGGGGAAAGGTCCCTTGATCTGGTTGGTTGTACCTAAGTTTTCCTTCAAACAAAAATTATTAAATTAGATAATTTGGAAATGTTGATTAATCTATTTACAGATTTGCAAGGACAAAGTTGAGGCAGAGCTTTGGCTTGGTTGCTTGAAGACATTAATTGGTCAAAACCATAAGAGACGAACAAAAAGTATACTTTCAGATGTGAGAACTTGCGTTTATCTATTTAGTGTGTTTTTTCTTTATCAATAGAAGTTATTAGTAGGATACAAGAATTAATATATCCTAATTATTTTTATTCTTTTAAACTTCCATAATGATTACCCTTTTGATTTTATGTTATTGAGAAAACATATTTTGTGAGTTATGGGGGCTATCATTTTTTGACTAGTGAATTTTAGTTAATTAATCTCCAGTCATTAACATCAAACTTTTATAGGCATACACGAAGTTTCCAACTGAAGTAGTGACATGGGTAGAAAATATTTTATTAATAAATTGATGGTCCATATACTACCAAGCACAATGACAATAAATTCTAGGCCAAATTATTGTTTAGTACTTTAAATTATTATGAGTTTGGCAATTTAGGGTATGAAAAAAAACTAATCCAAACTGGACCTCCAACTATGTAGCAGATGGAGAAAAGGGTCTTGACCAAATGAAAAGTTAGTTGATTAATGTTAAAAATGTTAGAAAATTACATATTTAGTCACATAATTTTGACATTTTTTCAAATTTACCTTAAAATAATAAAAATAATCATAATTATATACTCATTTCTCAAAAATAGTGTAACAATTTTTTTTCAATAGCGGATCTATAATTTTATTTATCAATTATTCTAAGAAATTAAAATTTTAACATTCTACTTAAAATATAAGGTAAAATTACAAGGTAACTTCTAATTTTTTATTCTATAATAGAATTAATTCCTAAACTTCAAAAATATTTTGTTAGTTCTATAAAATTACAAAATATTTTTATTTATATCTAAAAAAATAATAAATAATGTGTTATAATAGATCAATAAGTTGTGAAACTTTTAAAATTTAAACTTATTTTATAACAATTTTTTTGTATCTAACAAAAAAAAAATTAGAAACCCTTGGAAGTTGGAACTAACAAAAAACAAAGGAAATAAAGGAAGAAAGTTAGTAATTCTTTTTTATTAAAGAAAGTAACTTAAATGTAAAACATCTTTATAAAATAAAATAATAATTATAATAATAATAACAGTAAATTAGTTCCATCGCCGCCGGATGCCTTATCACCAACCGGTGTTAATATCGTCTTCAGAAATTAAACCCCAGTCTGCAGGTGTCTCTTTCACGCCGGAGTTGCAGGTTTCGGACTCCTCTCCTCTTCGTCTTCCGCTTCGCCAGACGTCTGTTTAGTCGCTAATAATTTGAGCGGTGTTCTCGTCGGTGAATCTAAGATTTCCATGCATCTTAGCTCAAGTCAACGACTCTATAACCCTTACCTTTGATCCATGGGAATGTAGATTAAGTTGATTCTTAGTAGATTCATTGCCTAATTTCTTCTTCTGATATTTCTGGAAAAATACGAAAGGAACCTAAATATTATACTACATTAGTGTATTTATCATGTATTTCTACCCTTTTCTCCCTACTGTACCAGTCATATGAGATTATGGCTGGCAGTTGCAGATATATGTTTTTGCTTTAACTGTGCTAATCTGTGCTAATTATATATAAAGGATGGTTTTCCTAGTTCAACTTTCTGAATTTCATTTGACTGGACAAGTGTGGTGTTTTTTCTTTGCACAGGAAGGTGATCTTTGCTTAGAAGGCCGTTTGTCTAGTGCAACTATAGACTCAGAGAATATCTCCCATGGTAGAGTGTCGGTTGACTTGACTAGCCGTGGTTTGTCACATCCACAATGTTCAGATGTAGGATTAGAACGGATCAACATGCAAGCGAGAACAAGTGGTGCAGATGGTTTCAGAGTTAGCGTTTCAAGTAATCCAATCTATGGAGGGTCAGGTCCAGAAGACATTGAATCATTGGGTGATCTTTTCTTCTGGGGGGAGGTTTGGTCTGATGGGGATGGATCTGTGAGCTCATCATGTCCTACTAAAGTTGACGTTTTGACGCCTAAGCCGGTAGAATCAGATATTGTACTTGATGTCCATCAAATTTCTTGTGGTGAGAAGCATTTTGCAATTGTTACTAGGCAAGGTGAAGTTTTCACTTGGGGTGAAGAATCGAGTGGGAGATTAGGTCATGGGAATGACAAAGACTTGACTCACCCACTTCTTGTTGATTTTCTGGCCTTCATAAATATGGGTTTTGTTGCTTGTGGAAAATATCATACATGTGCAGTATCCAGCAGTGGGGATTTATTCACATGGGGCGACGGAGTTCATAATGCTGGACTTCTTGGCCATGGCACCGATGTTAGTCACTGGATACCAAAACAAGTTTCTGGTCCACTAGGAGGACTCCAAGTTTTATCTGTTGCATGTGGTGCATGGCACACAGCTTTAGCAACATCTAGCGGCAAGTTATTTACATATGGAGATGGAACATTTGGGGTGCTAGGTCATGGAAATCGAGAAAGTGTTGCATATCCGAAAGAGATTCAATCACTAAACGGCTTCAAAACAACATCAGTTGCTTGTGGTTTATGGCATTCTGCAGCCATTGTCGAAGTAAGTGGCCAGTCAGTTGTCGCTATTCCATCGCGTAAGTTGTTCACTTGGGGTGATGGTGATAAGAACCGTTTGGGTCACGGGAACAAAGATGCTTATCTTATCCCAACATGTGTCTCTGCGCTTATTGACTATAGCTTCCACCAGCTAGCTTGTGGACATACCATGACCGTTGCCCTAACAACATCTGGTCATGTCTTTACAATGGGGAGTGATGCAAATGGTCAGCTGGGTAATCCTACATCCGATGGAAAATCACCTTGTTTAGTGCAAGACAGGTTAATAGGTGAATATGTTGAAGAAATTGCTTGTGGAGATTACCATGTTGCTGTCCTGACATCAAGAAATGAGGTGTTTACTTGGGGAAGAGGTGCCAATGGGAGACTGGGACATGGTGACATAGAGGATCGGAGGACTCCGACTCTGGTTGAAGCACTTAAGGATAGGCATGTTAAAAATATCTCATGTGGATCCAATTTCACTTCTAGTATATGCATCCATAAGTGGGTCTCTGGGACTGATCAATCAGTTTGCTCTGGCTGTCACCAAGCATTCGGGTTTACTAAAAAGAGGCACAATTGCTATAATTGCGGCTTGGTTCATTGCCATGCCTGTAGTTCCAAGAAAGCAGTGAGAGCAGCATTGGCCCCAACCCCAGGAAAACCTCATCGTGTATGTGATGCATGCTACATAAAGCTCAAATCTACAGAAAATGGTAATGTTTCTAATATGAATAGAAAAGTCAATGTTCTCAGGTCCTCAATTGATGGAAGAAACAAACCTGAACGACAAACAAGATCTTCAAGGCTTTTGCTCCCACCCTCAACTGAGCCGAACATATACTTTGATGCGAAAACTGGTAGACATGGTTACAGATCAGATGCTCCTTTGAGTGTGAGAGGGTCTCAAGTTCCATCACTCCCACAGTTCAAAGATGTTGCCTTTCCGGGTTCGCTCACAGCTCTTCAGAGTGCTTTTAAGCCTTTGAATGCACCCCCACAACTGCCAGCACCAAATACAGCTCAATCATCTCCTATAAACTCTAGAAGTCTATCACCATACACAAGGAAACCAAGCCCTCCATGTGCTAGAACTTTTGGATTCTCTAAGAGTGTTATTGAAAGCCTTAAGAAATCAAATGAAGTTTTGAACCAAGAAATAACCAAATTACAGAAACATGTATGACTTACATTCATTATTTCATTTTCTTAGAGTTGTCTGGTTTACATGGACAACTTAATAATAAACAAATTTTGTAGATTAAAAGATTAGAGCAGAGGTGTGACGCCAAAGATGCAGAGATCCATAAACTACACAAAAATGTTGATTACAAAGCTAGTTGTGCTGCTAAGGAATCATCCAAATGTATTACCGCAAAAGGAGTTGTTGAGTTCATCACTGACCAGGTCTACTTATCTCAATTAATGCTATAATTTTTTCATCTTGTTTTAAGTATTACTCCTAATCAAACCTTATTATGTGAAATCCTAAAAATACACTAAGTCTAACATCTTTCTAGAGTTCACAACAAATAATCTAGATCTCTTAAAACAGTTGCTCATTACTTTTTCAATTTATCTGGATGTTCTGACTAGCCCTTCCATGTCTTTGCTTTTTCCCTTGATCAGTTAAAGGAAGTGACAGAGAAACTGCCTCCTGAACATGCTGAATGGGAAATACTTAATTATGTTCAAGCTCAAGTTGAAGCATTTTTAAAGGAAAATGAAGCATCAGAATTATACTATTTAGGCTTGCCAACATTACCAACATATTTACATAATTCTGAGATGATTCATGAACAGATGAGAGAAGAAATCGGAGTTGCTACAAGATCTATAACAGATATTGATGCACGACTTGGTTCGTCAACTCAGTTAAGCCCAGCAGAAGCTTCAGGGATAAATAGTGGATTGGAAAGTGAAATTATTTCACAGTTTGAGCCGGGTGTTTATGTCACTTATGTTTTGCACATAAGTGGTAGTAAGTTGTTCAAAAGAGTCAGATTCAGGTACAAGAAATACTTCCCTGTCTCATTTAGTAGTTATATTTCACTTTTACTCATGTTTTGATTTAAAATTTACTAGGAAGAATTTTCTAAATAATGTTTTTTTTCAAAGAAATTATAGATTAGATGTTGGAAAGGAAATGTAACCATTAAAGTGCAATGAAAGGAGTAGCACCGAGGCACAGTAATATCAGTCTTAAAATTTCTATTGAAGATAAACTTTTCTAAACCAGTCATAAAAGTTAGTAAAAACTACCAGTGAGACCTAAATTTACAAGACTGATTACTAAGTTTGTGGAGGAGGCAGTGTCAAAGATCTCCTGGTCAAACCTATTTTATATTTTTAGAGATCACATTAAGCATAAGTCTAGAAGGATTTACTTATTATGTTTATGATGAAACCTTTATTGTTTATCGGAACCCTTGTTTTTGCAGTAAGAAGAGGTTTGATGGTCATCAGGCAGAAGAGTGGTGGAACCAGAATAAGCACAGGGTTCTCAAGAAGTACAGTCCACATAAACCAACAACTTTTCCCATTGCACCATCCTTCGGCCTACCGCCTACAGATGCAAGTAGCCAGATAGGGCAATCTTCTCAGTCGTAAATATGGGTGAAGTACCTTGCACAACATTACAGTATTATCAGCCTATACTGAACTTAATAAAATAGTTGACATAAGCGACTAGTTTGTTGTAAATTTTTCATGTTCTGGGAGAGAAGCTGAAAGGGACTTATTTTCATAGTTCTTGATAACGGATAAATACCACCAATCATTTTGCTATGGGTCAATTGGAAATCCATAAATAATCTACAATAGGCCTGAAATTGTCAGTAAGTTACCTACAAAAATTAAGAAAATTCTTGGACACCAAAAATTAGTATCACAAGTCATTTTATAAATTAGCTTGAGTGTTTAAAAAATCAGTAATAAAAGAAACTTTTTTTATGATTTTTTTGTAGTTAATGAATTGTTTTGTTTAGATAAAACTAATACTATCAAAAGTACTAAAATTATATGCATATGTTCAAAATGAGGTACAATTCAACCCACACTTCGTTGCGAAAACAATTACTTCTCGTCCATATATACTCCAATTGTTTCAGTTGATTTATAAATTAAGATGAGAAATTTTGGTTTTTAAGTTTCCTATTTTATCATTGTTTATATAAAATGATGTAATGAGAAACAAACCCTTTAAGAAAAAAATCAAAGAGTTAGAAAATTAATTAGAAAAATGTATTTATTGTTATTGTATCTTTATGCTTTAACTTCTAATTGGGGTCTACCTTTTTTATAAGAAGACAAAAAATATAAATTTTCATGGTTTTATAATAATAAATGGTATATTATTATTCAAACTAAGGAAAACATATTTGGAGAACAAAAAGACCAATAATAACTATATTTCACTATATTACTATTTGAGTTTTGTAGTAAATGATAATTTGGTACGTTATAAAAAAACATTGCATAATCGTACGTTGTCACAACGAGAAAAGTGTTACAGAATATTTTGAAAAAGAGAGGGTATAAAATTAAATGTAAATAATAACATTTCAGGAAAATTTTGCATGAATGAGAAAAAAGAATGAAAACATTCAAAATGAGTAAATTGTAAGATTGAGAACACTTGGTATCAATGCACATAAAGAATGAAAATGATAAATAAAAAAAAGATAAAATTCAAGGTTCACGATGGACATGAATGTAGAGAATTAAAAACTCAAAACACTATTCATAGTTTCTAAATGTATGAATGAAAATAAAATGTAAAAAAATGATTTATCTCCTTAACAAAAGAACAAAAATAAAAATAAAATAAAAAAAGACAAAAATCTAGGTTCATGATGGACATGAATGCAGAGAAGAAAAAACTTAAAACAGTATTCATAGTGTCTAATCAAAGTCTTTAAACATGTATATATATAAATATATATAATACATATTAAAAGTTATCACTATTTTGTTTATGTAAAAGTAATGCACATCAAAAGTACTAAAATTATTTACATATGTTAGTGATGGCTACCAAACCCAAAAAACAAGTAATTGGAGTCAATTCCAAAATCAAGTAACAGGTCCAAAAGGAAGACTTAGAAAGAGGCTCATTAAGCAAATATCCTTCAAAGCTCGCTCAAGTTAGGTTAGTGTTGGTCGTGTAAAGGGTGTTTCATTTTTGGCTCATTTTTTGATCAAGTTTTAAATTTATAAAATCTTTTTTATAATTCCAAGCGCAAAGATCGCGCGTAGTATGTGGCTAATAAGTAAGGGTATCGAACTCAAAGGAAGGTGTGTGAAGCAAATGTGTACCAAGATACTAATGCAAGATAGAGAAACAACAAAAATAACAAGAGATGATGGTTTTGATAGTTGGAGTGATGCTTTAACAAGGAATGTAAAATGGACAACAAATAATCAACACTAATAGTGACTCAACTAACAAGAAAACAACTAAGATGATCATAACTCAGTAAAGAAAACATCTCGCAGAGTTCATTCGCTATAGAGGGGTTCATCTATGGTTCCTATGCATTAATCTGAGATGTCTTAGGTGGAAAGATTTGTTCTTATCTCTAGGCAACTACAACAATCCCTCTATAAGGTCCAATTAATAACTCTCGTGACTTAATCCATACTCCCACTCTCAACAGCCCCTAATCACTCACCAATTAACCTTTAAAAGCCATTTTTAACCTCTCGACAATTAATCAATTGATCCTTTTTAAAGTAGCATTCAATTAATTCCTCTCGGTAATTTCATCGAACACTTAGCGAAGTGATTTACAGAAATCTCTCTCTGCAATCAACTCTCATAAACGTGAAGATCAAGGATTAAAATTGGATGTTAGACATACATGGCAACACATAGAATAACTCATAGCAAACAATGTTGGGGTTTCAGGGTATCAATCAGAAAGCAGTAGAAACTTAAAATTTGAAATCCCGTCAGGATCAGTTGTTGAAACAATTAAACCAGGTGTTCAAATATGTACTTCACGTGATTTTGATCAGTGTAATACTGACGGGAAAATACCCGTCCTCTACGGTATCTACGCTGAGCAACATGAGAATCCATGATCTCCCTCTTGCTGTGCTAGTAGCAATTTCCTTAGAGATCAGAGCCCAGAGCCAGATGAGCAATTTCACATCTGTTGTCTATTATATCTGAATTCTTCTCAAGTCAGATATATATTGACACAAGGAGGAGGCGCCTCTTGCCCTTTTATTGGGCTAATTGCACCTTCAGTCCTTTGT
>JBBYHH010000015.1:848277-862806 GCA_038382905.1 Daphne laureola | reverse complement strand
AACCTTTGTTTTTGTTTTCTTATTTTACCCCTCATACTCGCATTGATCTGGTGTCCTTTTCAGTGAATGGTCGAATGGACCATATAATCGCCATATGATAATCGTGAAATTGTAACTGCCTTCATGTCTATCTTCTTAGCAAGAGAGTGTCAATGAAGACAACAAATTGGAGTCTGTGTATTAAAAATGGAATTGCGCAAAAACAAATGCATAGTCCTCAACTAGACAAGTTAGAAACTTTGTTCCTTTGAGTATACATTATGTTTTTCTCTATACACTTCTCTCGACTTTGGTGTTTTACTCCTGCAAGTGGCATTAGTTCCACAATTATGGATGATATTTCACAGTTGTTTCAGGATTTTGATTCATTTTATATTCTCTTATTATTCAACTTCAGTGATCCAGTCCAGAGTCGTTAATGCACCGAGATCTTCACAATCACTCACTGATGTCGAACCACCACCACCGGCTTTAACACCCACACCATCGATTATCGGTAATCTCTTCTATAGAAACAACACCATTGATACCCCTACATGTGCCATCATCACCTTGCTGTCTTTCAAATATTGCAGTTTGGGTTTTGTTTGCAACCTGTCCTCTGATATGAGCTTCACTCAAGTCTTCTCGCAAATTTTTTCCCCAATTTGCACTACCACCATCACGCCTTCGTCAACCCAAGTAGTTCAAATTTTGTGCGTTTCAGAAGGCAGCTGAAGGTCTCGCCTCCGGCAACCGTAGACAGAAACCCACACGGTACATGCATATATAGCCTCCATGGTTTTGTGCCTCCGATTAGGCGATGAACGGAGTCGTCTCAAATGACGAAGAGCCTTTGGGTGATATCTCCATTTCTCTATGCTCTTTGCAAGCTAAGGTTTCTTTGGTTAGTTCTTATTCACGGTTCACTTTTTCTCTGTTTTCTCCCTGTTGAGTTTTGGTTTCTGGTTTCTAAGTATTAAAAAGCCACTCACATCGGAAGAATTGTCAAGTACAATGAGATCCAACAATTGATTTCTTCCAAAAACAGGATGTGAATTTGTTGTAGATTCGTCTTCTGAATCCGGTTCGGGGACATTCATCTCTTCATGGAGTTCGAGTTCCGGCGAAAGAAGTGAGTATGAGAAGTTCTTCTACAATCCTAAATCTATGGTTTTGTTTCATTCAGGTTCGGTGTCAATTTGTTTGCTGACATTTCTATGTCTGCTCATGTGCTGAAGCTCAATAAGTTTGTTGATGCAGCTTCAGAAGCTAATACTCATGCAATGGTGAGTTATTAATGAGTCTCTCTCTATCCTTTTAATTTGTTGTTCATCTACTAAATTTTTAGTGATCATCTCTAGCGAATTGGTTATATGGAGTTTTTGCAGGTACAAAGAAGACTTTTAATTTGGTAATTTCGCCTTTATATTCTTTTGTCTGTCTGGATGTTTTGATGCAGAAGCACATTGAATCAGATGTTGATATAGCTGTTTTTGGTCTCCCATATGTAAGTGCATTTTACATTTCCCAAAACACATGTTCAGGATGTTTAGTTGTACTTATATTTAGAAAATCAAACTTAGTTTTCCACACTTATTAATTATAAAGAGTTAACGTGCGTCAAACTATGGCTTGGTAAAGGTTGATCAAACATGAAACATTTCTCAGTTTATTCGGCAACCTGAAGGTGAAAGCTTGAGGTAAATGGTGGTTTAAATTCATGTCTACTTTTGACATACTACTAACTGCTCCATCTTTTAGTAAAGCTTGGATACAGCTTTAAAGTTAATTGACAACTCCATGTTTCAACAGCTGGTAGTTATTAAGGAATTAGAAGCTCCAGTTTTATATATAATATGAAAGTGTCTTTTGTTTCTCGAACTTTCTTGAAACTTTGTGATAACTTCTTGCTTCCCTAGGTTGTCTGCTGGAGTTAATGATTTTGGATATCAAATTATTCCACTTGCAATGTGGTTCATGACGAGATCTCAGATTTTGGCCTCTTATTCATCTACATGCTCACATCAGCGCGGGCACGACCATAATGAACTCATCAATGTCTTCCCGTGTTGTGCAATGTTGGTTGTGGTGTATTTTGGTGTATAGTATAGGCCGAAGAATTGGATGTTTCACATAACATGAAGAGGGAGACTTGGGTTCTTAATGACGAGGGAAAGAAGTATGCCACTCAAGGAACACCTGAAGTGCAGCATTTCAAAGGACGAGCTCCAAGTTCGACTGGATCAAACTCTACATCGTTAACTTGGTTGAGAGCTTTCTGATTTCAAGTAGTGGATTTTAATTGGTTGTGTTCTTATCAATGAGCTATTTCATTATGATCTCTTATTCAAGCAAAGCATCAACATTTTGTTTCTTACTGAAATGGTGTGAGGGCTTATCCTGACTCCTAATTAGTATTTCTTTGAAAAATGTTTGAGGTTTACATGGTTGTTTTAGATCATATTTATTTATGAAGGTAGTGTCGTATGCGTAGAGCAATTTCAAAACGCAATTTCTGTTTGTCTTTGCTTCTATGTTTATGAACTCTCGGGACTGTTTTCAGATCAGTAAAGTAGGTTGTTGGTGAGCTTAGTTTAATGTAAGGTAATTTGCATTGGTTTTTGTTTTTAATACCTACAGGTGTTAGACATTATTAATAATTTGAGGTGAGCTATTTCTTATTTAATGAGATTGGGCCAGATGGGCTTTTGGGGTAGATCCAAATGGTGTTAAACTAACCACTTAAACAAACAAGCATTAATCTCTACTGTAGTCTTTGTATACCCCCCTCCCTCGAAAGCTTAGGTCTGTCGTCTTGAAGCTTAGGTCTGTTTATAAAATCACTTAGATTTTGGGTTTAATCACTTTAATAGTCCTCGAAAGCTTTAATCATTGACGCTAATTGAAGGATGGGATGATGAAAACACGATTCTTGTTCACAATAGATTGAGAGGACATCAACATCAACAAACCTGAGATTCGGCTTCAGCGTCAAGACTCAAGACGACACCACAAGGCCAAAGGCCACACTTTGAGATCGAGGGTGGTGCTTCGATTCGAGGGTGAGGGATATGATTAAATATTAGACCATAACTCAATTATACGGTTTCCAATATGAATTAGGAAAATGTTAACGGGTATCTCGGGACACTTATTAAATATACGTTTGTTTCTTTTTTTATACCTCTTTACATATATAATAGTTATGGTGAAACAAAACAAAGAAATATTTGATAAATGAAAAGGAAATAAAAATACCCTTAAAAATTTTCCCGGAACATCCATTAACAAGATCGAATAAGTTATATTAGTTTTCAAAAGAGGTATAACTTTTGTAAGATCTTACTATCCGTAATACCATCTTGCGATCAGTAATTGAATGACAAATGAGATATATCTATAGCCTCTCAATATTAACAACTTTGCCCTTTTAACTTCTACTAATATAGTCGATCGATATACAACTGAGATGCCACAAGTAGTTCCCAAAGATATCACGGATCACAAATTTATATTGTTTCGTTATTTGGGTGCATCTTGGACGAGATCATGAATCTAATATTATTTCATCGCGTTGTTTTATGTGCATTTTCAACCCCAGATTAAACATTTTCGGAGGCTTGTTCATTATGTCTTGGTTGTCGTCCTCTGCTGTTGTCTTGGACTCTTCAATTTTTTTTTTTTTTTTTTTTATTAGCTCTTTTAGTTCGTTTCTTTATCCCTTCTTGTTTGGCGAGTTTCTAACTTCTATCAGTTGTATTTATTGTTGATCATTAATACAATTGATCGTATTTCTAAAAAATGAAAATAATAATAATTGAAAACCAAAATCACACTCCCATTTTTCCTAGTGTTTTTCCCTAACACTCAATAAATATACGTTAAAAAATAACAAAAATAAATAAATAAATAACGTATTTGAATTAATTCCATTTAAAAATAATCATTTTAGGGCCTTGGCCAGGGAATAAAGTTCAGATTTTCAAAATAAAAGAGAATTTTTTGACGAGTATTTCTTATTTAGAAGCAATAAATTCTATATCTACCAAGCACATGGAATTCCAACTACAATTGGTTTGAAATTTTCACTTCATGCACTGTTGCAATCAATAAATGTTCATATATATATATATATATAAATATTCAAATATTTATAGAGAAAGCTATCACATAACTAAGAAATTATGAAACATAATTATTAGGCAGCTTAGTTTATGATTGAGATGTTTCACAGACACTTGAAAAAGAAAAAGACCTCTGCTTTCAGAATCATCAAATTGTCATGACCTAATTTATCAAAAACTAATAAAGGCTTTGCATGTGCATGCATGTATATTCCAAGTCGACTAATCTAATTGTTGTTTCTGTTTGCGTAGTTAATTCCAGACCTCAGTAGCCCTAATTAGTTGTTCCACCGACAGTATTTTTTAGGGTAACTTACAAAAAAATCCCTGAGGTTAGGTGAAACCTCCAGTTCCCCTTTTCGGTTTTGAGAAATCTTCAGAAAATCCCCTAAGGTATTGTAAAACCTTCAACTCCCCCCTGAGTAATTAATTCCATTTAATTTTTTATTAAATTCACGGAGAAATCACCTAATTATATCATAAATGTTTTAACCCTAACAATTTTACTCTAATATTTGGGATGTAAATAGAAAATTTATT
The DNA here is from genome assembly GCA_038382905.1 of Daphne laureola. NCBI lineage: Eukaryota > Viridiplantae > Streptophyta > Magnoliopsida > Malvales > Thymelaeaceae > Daphne > Daphne laureola. Next base: position 858,160 of record JBBYHH010000015.1, on the reverse strand, counting down.
CACGAATTTAACAGAAAATGTAACTGGATCAACTGTTGAGGGGGGTAGTTGAAGGTTTTACAATACCTTAGGGGGGTTTATGCAGGTTTCCCAAAATCGATGGGAAAACTGGAGGTTTCACCTAACCTCAGGGGTTTTTTTTGTAAGTTACCCTATTTTTTATTTTCTTTTGAAAGACTGAATATATAAATTCTATATCTAATTGATTTTTTTTATTTTGTTAAGGTTGTGACGGGAGAGATTTTTTTTTTTTAGAAGACCATATGTGATGTATTTGAAAACTAATTTGATATTTTTAAGAAGAAAACTTGAAAGAAAATTTATGTGATTGATTTGTTTTTTGTTAAAGTTGCTATCCGCAGAGAATTTTTTTGGAGAAGACTGATTTGGTATTTGTAAGAGGGAAAATTTGAAACAAAATTGACGGGATAACAAATAACAATAACTGGACGTACAAAACATTAAGTCAATGGATGACAAATAACAATTACTCTCAACGCGTACAAAGTCAGCTTTTACAAGTTACAACGCTCTACAATTAGGACACTTAATTGACATACAAGTAAATTAAGTAGCGAGTTGATCTCCTCAAATTAGAGCATCTCCAACGACTTCTTCAAAACTGAGAGGCAAAAACTATATTCTTCAAAAACAATTTGCTCCAACTCCAACGCTTATCCATTTTAAAGAATCATGCATTTATAATTACAACAATAAGATATTTTTTATTTTTTATTAATAAGTAATAAATTATTTGGAGAGATGAGAGAGGGTAGAGAGAAGAGATGTTTAAGCCAATGATAATTAGTTTAGGAAGATGAGAGATGTTAGGAAAAATAGGTTTGGAGAGGCTTCCAAAATTTAGAGAATGCTCTCCATTTTTTTCTCTCCTTTCTCATTTTGAAGAATGAGATAGGAAGACTGTTAGATAAAAAAAATTACTTAAATTTTTTCAAAAGTGAATATATCAAGAAAATGAAAAAGCTATTGGAGATACTTTTTATCACACGCAATTAGGTCATGGGAAGATGAGTAGTGATGATCACTTTTCGATCATCAATTCAATGCTTTGGGTACCATCCAACGGCTGAGGCGACTTTACAAGCATACGCAGCGTGTGGATGAGTTGTTCGTTTTGCTATTTGGTAGTAATAATTGAGTAGAAAGTGAAATATAAAGTTGCTGAGTTTGCCAACTGATATCTACTATCATCCTCAGAAGACCTCGCTTACGAAATAAATGCAGTATACGGTTAGTGGATGAGATGGATTTATTGCAACTACGTACAGAGGAGGTGTTTTAATTTGGCCTATAAAGCCACAAGAGATTTGAAGACAACACCAAGCTAATTTGTTTAGTAATTACCAGCAAAATGGTTCGTGTAATTAGTAGGAGTGTGTTCTTGTTGTCTCTGATTTGCTTGCACGTTCTGGCAGCAAATGTCAATGCGAGAAATGTTAAACGGAATAAAAATGAGGAACAGCACACCGGCTTGACGAATTTGGGTGGCGGAGGTGGGTTTGGTGGTGGCGGTGGAGGATTTGGAGGTGGTTTTGGTGGTGGAGCTGGCGGAGGTTCTGGTGCCGGTGGTGGTGGAGGTGGGGGATTTGGAGGTGGTGGTGGGGAAGGTGGAGGCGCAGGTGGTGGTTTTGGTGGTGGAGCAGGTGGAGGGGCTGGTGGTGGGATAGGTAAAGGTGGGGGACTTGGAGGAGGGATAGGGAAGGGAGGTGGACTTGGTGGTGGGATTGGCAAGGGAGGTGGACTTGGTGGTGGGATTGGCAAGGGTGGAGGTGGAGGTGTAGGTGGCGGAATCGGAAAGGGAGGTGGACTTGGTGGCGGGATTGGCAAAGGTGGAGGCGTAGGTGGTGGAATCGGCAAGGGAGGTGGACTTGGTGGTGGTGGTGGGATTGGCAAAGGTGGAGGTGTAGGTGGTGGAATCGGAAAGGGAGGTGGACTTGGTGGTGGGATTGGCAAGGGTGGAGGCATAGGTGGTGGAAGCGGCAAGGGAGGTGGACTTGGTGGTGGTGGGATTGGCAAGGGTGGAGGCGTAGGTGGTGGAATCGGAAAGGGAGGTGGACTTGGTGGTGGGATTGGCAAGGGTGGAGGCCTAGGTGGTGGAATTGGAAAGGGTGGTGGACATAGTGGTGGGATTGGCAAAGGTGGAGGATTAGGTGGTGGAATTGGAAAGGGAGGTGGGCTTGGTGGTGGCATTGGTGGAGGAATTGGGAAGGGTGGTGGAGCCGGTGGAGGAGCTGGTGGAGGTTTTGGAAAAGGTGGGGGTATCGGAGGAGGAATTGGGAAAGGTGGTGGATTTGGTGGAGGAGCCGGGGGCGGAGGTGGAGCTGGTGGTGGGTTTGGCGGTGGGTTTGGTGGAGGATCATGCGGAGGTGGTGGATTTGGAGGAGGCGGAGGTGGTGGTGGTGGTGGCGGGATCGGAGGCCACTAATTAAGCAACCGAGATTGACGTTGCATGCATGCATGCAATCGCACCCGCACCCGCACCCACACCTATAGAAAAAGAACTGAGTTAATTTATCAGATCATAATCTCGCAATATATTTATCCAAATTGCTATATTTTACGAGTCAGCCAATGATTTTGTACAAAATGATTGTCCAACTCAATAAAAGAAGTATTCTATACAAACAGTCTGAGCATTCTTCTATTAGTGTCAAATTTCTTCCTTACCTGAGAGTTCATTTTCCATTCAAAGAGGCCAAAAGTCCTTCACACAAATACCAGTCAGGTGCTGGACCTTCAGTCTCCTCGAAGAAACGCCCGCTTTATATTTCTGCAGATCACTCATTGCATCAAATTTCATGGAACCTCCCCTAAAACTGGATAATCTTGAGCAGGCACTTCAAAAAATGAACTAAGAAGGCAACTAAACTCGATGGTGGCACGCGACATTTTCACTTTAACAGTACATTTGGCAGTAGCAGTGAGAAGAAAATTACATCTAAACAGAAACTGGATACATTGTATATCTCCATTTATGATGTCTCATTCTTTTCTTAGATCAATCCCAGCCTTCTTAGCGACAGCATCCAGTCCATTCTTTTCTATGGTCTTCAATGCTTTTGTCGATAATCGCAATTTGAGAAACCGCTTACCAGCTTCCCACCAGACCCTCTTGTATTGCAAGTTCACAAACTGCCTTTTTATTGTCTTTTTGTTTGAAAAGGAAACTTTATTAGCCTTGTTTGCTTTCTTCCCAGTAAAGGGGCATACTCGACCTACAACAATTAGCCAAGTCTTGATCAGTGTAGATATGTGATCAGATAATACCAACTAGAAACCAAAAAGACAGTTGACGACCCTGAACAACATGAGCCTTCACCAAGCATGTAGAGCTGGCTAGAATATGGAAAACAAAAACAGACAGGGAGGAACATAAAAATGGACAAACTAATACTCTGATGGATGTGTTTTAGACATTATGCCATGCTTTGCAAATACCAGATACGGAATCTTGAAAACATAAAACATAAGTGATATGCAGGGTTAGAATAGAACACGCTACATACTTGCTGTAAACAAATTATTGTTCTCCTAAGAATATCGTATAATTCGAGAAATAAAAAACTTCACAAATAAAGGAACCACAGAAACCAGAAAATGGTAGTAATATACCACTGTGGCTCCAATTGAGAATAGCATTTAAGGGCTCATTTGGTTGGAGCAAAGGTGTGTTAATCCAGAATACATAAAGAAGCATTTGCAGTTTATGTAAAAGTTAGACAATATTACGATCCTTAATTAACCCTAAATGTACCCAATTCTTGTGTGAATTACAAATAATACTTCAAACATGTGATTAAACCACGAGATTAATCCATTTGAATAACACAGTTTTGCACCAACAAAATCGGACATAAGACTAGTGTGAAAGACAAAGATAGTTATAAACACTTGCCATAATTTCTTCAAACCTCTGAAACTAAATGCTAATACTACTAAATAGTGCCCCCAACGGGCCCAACCTCCAACAAGGTTGATACCAAGGGAACTGTGAGACACGAAAAGTCCAAAACATATGCAATTAAAACTGTCAGTTTGACAATTTGACTACAGATGATTCTACAGAAACTGTTTGCTAGAGTATCATTCACTTCCATTCCGAAAACAAACCAACGGACAGATAACACTGAGATAGACACACAAACACCAGAAAGAACAACGACAACAACAATCATCTGCACTACCAGCGAGTAATTAGGCTGCAGATTGTTAGAAGGTAGTTAACTTCAGCATTAAGACATACTGCCTCCATCCCATAAAAAATTGATACATATTCCATTTTTTGAGATGTTCCACAAGTATTGATAAATCCCTTTAACTTATTACTCTCAATTTCTCTTACCACTCAAAATAGTTACTTTTATCTTATATGCCAGCTTTGCCTCATTGCTTGTCTTCTAGGCACCTTACTCCAAGTCAAACATATCAATTATTATGGGATATGCGATGTAGGGAGTATATTGTAGCAGTAGCAACTAGGAAGCGTAGAAACAGCAGTAGATTATTATCAAATACAGGAGTGAATTTCCGAGAATACCAATGAACAACTATTGAAGGCAATCTAGCAAAACAATGTAGCAGGCTGAGATAACTGGCAAAGATCAATAGATCGACGTTACTACCAGAGTAGTGTTTTATCTAACAATCATCGCAAAGTTATAGTATGTCATTGCATTACTATTGGCAACCAAGAAAGCACAAGGAAACAAAAGTAAAATGCTATCCTCTCATCTCAACCACCAGAAAGAGAATTCACAGATGAACAACTTCAATTCCAGAGAAAAAAAGAAGGTCAAGTGAGAATTAAGGTACCGAGAAATTAGAGAAGAATTAAGCGAACATCGAGACTCTAATGAAGCGAAAGCATGTGAAATTGAGGCAAAAGAGAGAAGATAAGTTACTAAAATAAAGAAAGAGAAATTACGCGCAACGGGCTGGAGAGCCGGAACAAAAGGAGCGACGATGGGTCTCGACAATGTGACTCTGCAGAGACCGTCGGAGATTTTGACGCCACAGAGTTGGGAAGCAAGGAAACCTAGCTCCGCAGCGGCCACCCTTGCCACCGGGTGCAGCAACTTGGGCGGCGCTCGTCGATTGAAGCCCAGGCTTGAAGTATTCGCGAGAAGCACTGATCTCGGAGTCGCAAAGCTCGCCATTAGTTTTTGCTCGTTGCAGTTCCTTCTGCTAGATTTATGGTGGTGGTATGTTTGTTTTATGGATAATAATGGTTTGGTTCATATTATTATCTTCCTTTTCCTTTCTTCTTTTTTGGTATCATGTTACAGTTTTCAAATCGCCCCCCATTCTTTTGTATATTCAACAGTTAAGTCATCGCATTCCGTCTCTAGGGTCAATTACCACTCGTTGTTTGTTTGAAAGGATGCTGCCTGCCTTCCCAATCCCATCCAACAACCAAATTGGTGGAAACCTCTAGCTGAATTTCTTTTAAAAAATTATGACAACGTTTCCGAAAAACTCCCCTCTTTTGAATAACGTTGTTTGTCAATGGGTTAGCTCCTCTATTTATAGTTTGGTTTGGAAACGCCTAAAAGAAACTAGAAAAATTACTAGCTAGCATTTATCCTATTTGATTTCACTGTGTGAAGTACAGTAGAGTATTAAAAATGTTTGGCTAGTAATTTGCTGCCACTCAAAGACAAGAGGTTTTGGGCTCTTCCATGTCATATATATCAGATGTGCCGAGTGATCATGTCCAGGAGCTCTCTACCCATCTGACCTCCCAAACAAACTATGACTCCAATCTTGGAGATCCTGAAGCTAGCAGCTAGCAGCTACAACTGGGATTTTCAAACATTGCACAGCGGGATCCGAATCATTTCGGGAACTGCCTATGGTAGAGATCCACATCAACATACTCTACTGTTACCAAGTGATCATCAAATAACCGCCCGTGCAAGCAATGAGCAGCCATGCAAGACGCTTCTGTTCTTCTAAATTCCACAAACACACAGCCAGGCTCAAAAATCTGTTGCATCAATCTACTTCCCTTGTTACTTTCATGCTCCTCAGCATCCGACTCCCTTCGTTTGCCACCATCAACAGTGCCAGCTGAAGCTTCCTGCAACTTCCTTTCATTCTCAACACTATCCAAATCATCATTTCGCGACCTCTCTACCAGTGCGTGGACAGTATCACCAGCTTGATCATCACTAGGACGGTATTCATCTTGTGATGTATTTATCATATTCGAAATTTCCATTGGAGAATTTATGATGACACTGCCACAGGCCTGACTTACGACAGACATGCTGCTGGCCCTGGGAGTTTCAACAGCCTCATTATTGTGATACTGAAGACATGCACGTGGATCTTCTTCGGTCCAGTTGGGTATATCTTTGATGGATCCAATAGCTCCAGCTTGATGCGCAAGGCAACCAGGGGAGTTCTCTTCATTGTTACTATCGCCTTCGTCAATCTTCTCATATCCCTTTTTTCCTTTACTCGGATGTAGAAGTTCTGTACTCCTACCTCCCCCAGACTTCTCACCAACAGTTTCTTCTGCTGTATCCTTAATTAAAATTTTCTCCTTACTGAACCTCTTGCATTCCTCTCCCTCACCATTCACTTCACAAGTCTCAGTCCCAGTACCAACTACATGAGTGCACTTCACAATATTCATTGATTTGACACTGCCAAACCTGGATAATAAACAGTTACAATATTAGTTGCATAGAAGTGCTCAGAAAAAAGGACCAAAGTGCACAACTTGAACATTTTTCATCTGATTGAATAAAGCTAAAAATAATTGCATCTATCCCATTAGCTATAATTTCAGATAGGAAATACTAGCCACATTTACTTTAGCAGGCACTTGCCACATTTCACTCTTTTGGACACTAAAGCAAGTTAATTAAACAATTTAATTTTTTAGCAAATTTGGGTTAAAAAAAATGTGAATGTGAAGTTTTCAATGGAGACTGCAAATGACTGTTAAAGCAAGTGTGGCTAGCATTCCTCAGTCAGACGAACCCTAAAAATTTCCCACGGGCAAGACTTGTGACAATCTCAGAAAGAGAATTTAAATAAGGGTAATAAGATAAATTGATGCTTAGAAGGTTACTAAAAAAGAAAATGTTACAAACATTTAGAGGTGCCCCAAAAAGGAAAATATTGCAAACAAAAAATATAAGAGGGAGTATTTTAGGTAAATTTGGGAATAACAGTTTATTCATCACTCCTACCTACTCTTTTACTCCCTCTGTCCCAGCAAAAATGATACGTTTCCTAAAAGAGAAACTTTTTCACACAAACTTTACCTTATTACCCTTCATTCCCTTCCCACTAAAAAAACTACTTGTCTTATATGCCTACTTTACATTTTTACCCTCTAGTCAACAATATTCCTTAATCTCCGTACCCAGTCAAATGTATCAACTTTGGTGGGACGGAGATAGTAGTAAAATTTGCGCACGGAAAATTTAATTATCTTAACTTATAAGTTCAAATTTATTCTTCTTATACTCCCTTCGTCCCCCAAAAAGTGATGCATTTGGCTCTCATGTTTCAAGATTCAATGTATGACTAAGCTATTTACAAATATAAATACTGGGGAAAAAAAATACAAAAAAAAAAAAAAATTTAGAAAATTTATACTTGAAATTGTGATAAACATATTAATTATTTAACTTTAAATGTCTAAACATTCATGGAAAAAAAATCATAGAATAAATACCGTAAAATAGTAAAAACAAATGTATCAATTTTCTTTTTTAGATGAGGGAGTTTGAATTTATTTTTTCCTTCATACTCCCACCATCCTAGTAAACTTGGCACATTTGACCAGGCATAGAGATAAAAGAATGTTGAAAACTTGAGATTAGTAAAGTAAAACTGGAATATAAGACAAAACTCAAAAGTAACTTTTGGGATAGAGAAAGAGAATTGAGGATAATAAGGTAAAAGTAATGTTAAACAAGCCGCGTTTCATGGGACAGAGGAGAGACAAATTTTTAACTTTTGATAGCTTACTCTAAAAGTGCAATGTCATTCCATTAACTTACAAATACATGCTATAAACTATTAGGCTTCATTTCCTTTTATCAAGTTTAGGCCTAGTATTTTCACTAAAAAGGTTTTTTAATTCCACCAAATCTTTTTGCAAGTAAACAATGTTGAAACAAGTAAACAATGTTGAAACAAGTAAACACCTTGCAACAAAACTTACTATTGAGAGAATATAGGTAAAAGTGATTAACATCGTAAATTGTGGAGAAATGGTAAGCCTGGCTTGACGTTAAATGCCCTCTAGCTAGAAGCATGTATATAGGAGAGTAATTTTCTAAACTTTTATGGGATCTTGAAAATGGGTTATACTAAGCATCCATTGCATCTTAAAACCCAAGTACAACAATAATATGTTATCCTGAATAATGCATGGTGATCCAAAGAAATAATTAAATATTTATATTCCACACCAAAACAAATAAGAATAACTTATGAACATAAGAGCTATAGTTGAACCTGGAACATTCTAGCCTCACATCCTCCAGTATCTCCTCTACTTCTGGTTCAGATAGTGAGGAGAGGGCCTCCAGATCAAACTAGAGAGAGGAAGAGAGAAATGAATCATTAGTTCCTTAAAAAAGTTCAGGATACAATACATAGCCCACTCCAAGTACAAGATAGAAGAGCATAAAGCTAGTCATACCAGATTTTTTAACTTTAGGACTTCAGTTGCCTTCTCAAGAAGTGGCCTCGCAAGCTTAGGAATGTTGAAAAATGTCTGGCTTCCAGCATCATCCTAGGGGATGTTTGTTGTCAGTAGAAATTCACATAATGATATAAACAAAACAAAAAAAACATTACTATTAAATTGCCAAGCATCTGTCTGAAAACTTAAGAGGGCATCTGTCACATTACCGCAGCCAATGAGTCCGGAACAGCCTGGACTGCAGTTATTATTTGTCCTCCCAACTTCATACCATTCAGCCCTGCACAAGCTTTGCCCGTAATTGAATGGTCTGCAAACTGATAACCAATTTACATGTCATCAATAAATCATTCTTCTGACCAGGTTTAACCACATTAGCTTGCAAATGGATATAAAAGAGCACAAGGGTTCTGGGGAAGGAGACAAAGGAACAGATCATGAGAACAAGGGATTAAGGCTCAGTTGGTAGCTGCACTGTCATTGACAGATGGTCCCTAATTTTAATGCCCCACAACAAGTATAATATATGACCCAGCACTGCAGGCTAACAGCCTAATGTACTCAAAACTCAACAATAGGTCGCTAAAAAATTCAGCCTCTGTACAAATACTAAAATGAAACCTGCGAAATTATGAAATGTCTGCAGATATTACAGCAAATGAAAAATCAGGGAGCAAATAATTCTATACTAACAACACTATTCAGAATGTCAGAGAAATAGAAAAGAGAGAACGGCTAAACCATAGTTATCAGATTCGCCATACGTATCGATACGTGATACGGGTACGGTTACGCGATTCTTCAGTTGGAGAAGAATCAGATTCATAGGGGTAGTCTCAACTAATATGTTTGTTGATCTGATACGTAGTTATAGGACTTATTTGTGTAAATTAGAACATGTGAAGGACTATTTTACAAGGAGGAAAACGCTTCTAAATTGGTTGGAAAAAATAGTTGAATGGCTTAAATTGATTAAAGTAAACTTAAAGGACCTACTTGTATGACTAATAAAAATTTAATGGTTTATGAGTTAAAAATCCTAGATAACCCAAATTGAAACTTCTGTATTTGTTCACTGTGTAAATTGTTGACTTTGTCTGGGTCTTCATAAACATCTTGGCATCTTCGAGAACCTGCTTTACCCTCCCTCCGGAAAACTTGGCGTCTTCTCCGGCGATAGATAGAGACCAC
>JBBYHH010000015.1:808455-834281 GCA_038382905.1 Daphne laureola | reverse complement strand
ATAACATTACTAACCTCTATGGAGCTCTCACTCCCAGATTCAAGAACAAGAACAATTGGGGAACAACAACCAGGAGAGGTAAAACACAAAGTTTGCTCACAGATTCACAATCCCCTCAGAACTCAAGGATTTTGACGGAGGAGGGCGAGGCGGTGGCGACATTTGTTTCTGGTGTTGACTTTGACTTCACCCTCGCCAGAATCACCAAAGGAGCTCGACAACCTCCATCATTAAATCTTGAACAGATTCTAGGTTATAAGACACCAATTGAACTATGAACCACAACAACACTAATAAAAAATGAAGAAAAATCAGAGATTTATTTGGAAGGAGAGATTAGTGGCAGGATCAGAAATTAGAAAATGGTGGTCAGAATCAAGCATGCTCTAACTTCGCGTCGAAGAGGGCAAAGCATTTGACGGTGATCTTATTGAGGGAAGTCCAACCGCGGTGAGGGTCGAATGATCCGGTGATGATATTCGAGCAGACGATGGGGATCTTGACCATGAAGATGTTGAAAATGATGTCGTCAGAAGTTTGAAAAAGGTCATTACCTCCATCATTTCAGATCTGGTGTAGACTTAGAAGGAGTCATCGAACACGAGATCTAAAAATGTACCTGTTAGAATCTCAATTTCATTAGGACACAGAATCAGTAAATATTGCTTTTCTTATGTAATTCCTAAATTGTAGCTACTATACGTTAGATGAACGTTGAAGCACCCTGTATATATTTGTGCGCATTTGTGCAATGAAGATCATCTTTCCTTGATCATTCTTATCTTCTTTCATGGTATCAGAGCAATGCAAACCACTTTTGCAATTTGCAGTTCTAAGCTGTTGAATAATCTGTTGGGGTTTGGGAGCGCGGATAAATAACAACACAATATTTTTTACCGTGATGATTCCACGGATTTTTTCCACTATCAATCTCAATCAACAATTACATGCACCAATTCTCTCAACTCTCTCACAATACTAACAACCAAGTGCTATTGCACAAAACTCACTCAAACAGCCGCTGCTGTTCTTCACCTCAACATATTGACTATCTCTCAAACCTCACCTATTTATACTAACCAACCAAACCTAATACTATTAGGCTTAGGAAACACCAAAACCTAGTCTAATTAAAACGCACGCACACTTGCACTAAAGACTCCTAGTCCAATTTTGCTTTCTAACGTCAACTTGTATTAACTACAAATTTGGTCCTCTAACTTTATTAATTAACTAACTTGAGTCAATTCCAACAATGTCCACTCAAATTATTTATTCAACTCCACATTTTCACGAAATCCACAAATATGACATTCTTGCTTGTAGGAACCTTCACCTCCGCGACATCACTCTTTTGCTCTCCTCTAACAATAGTACTTCCAACAAACTCATACAAATTTTTGGAGTTCTTCACTCATTTCATCACAATCAATCCATTCTTCAAAATTCTCATACCTCCACCTCGAGCAGAAAATCCAAATCTCAATTTATCCAATTTACCAAGTGAAATTAAATTTCTCCTGAATTTAGGAATATACCTCACATCATCAAGTGTCTTGGTGCTTCCATCATGCAACCTGATCTTCACATTGTCAATCCTTTCAATTCTTTCTTCTTCGCTATTAGCCAAATAAATTGGCCTATCACATGGTTCAAATTTTGTGAACCATTCTTTCTTGGAATAAATGTGTTCCGAGCAAGCTGAATCAAATAACATCTTCAAAGTCTTTCTTTTCGATCTCTTGTACCATTAACAATTCTTCACCACTTTCATAATCTTCTACTAACCCAGCATCACTTTTTACTTCTTCTTTCTTTTCTTTTCCTTTCTTCTTTGTCTTAAAAAAATCTTCCATGTCCTCTTTCAATTTTGGGCGATAAAATTTAATATGCCCCAATTCTTGACAATACCAGCATTCTACTTTGCTCCAATATTTCCTCGGTCTCGAACATGATCTTTCTCTTGAATCACTCTTTCCTGTTGAATTGTTTCTTCCTCTCCAACTATTTTTCTCCCGCACCATCACAGCAGCATCGCTACATTCTTCCTTTTCTTCAAACTTCTGAACGCGGTCATCCTGCAAAAGCACGGTAGTCACATCTTCTAACTTTAAAGTTTCTCTTCTAACCATCAATGGAGTCACAACCGGCTCATAAAATTTTGATAAAGAATTAATCAAAATTATAGCCTTATCCTCTTCCTGCAGTTTCTCACCAATACTTTCAAGTTGTATAACCAATCTATTAAAATCATTCATGTGCGCAACCAAACCGGTACCGTCTTTCATCTTCAAACCATATAATTGCTTCTTTAAACACAACTTGTTAGTAATGGATTTCGACATGTACATACCTTCAAGCTTTGCCATCAAATTCGTTGGAGAGATCTCATTCAACACATCATACTTCAGTTGTGGTGCAAGAGCCAATCTAATTGTACTCATTCAGATTTCATGTATCTCTTTCCACTTTTCATCTTTAATTGCATTCGGCTTTGTTGTCTCGAACACACTCCCAAGCTTTTGTTGTACAAGCACATCTTTCACCATACACTTCCAAAGACTAAAATCTTCGGAACTATCAAAACGATCGATCAAAAAATTGTCCGACGTCCCCGCCATCACGAACCTTGCTCTGATACCACTTGTTGGGGTTTTGGAACGTGGACAAACAACAACACAATATTTTTCACCGTGACGATTCCACGAATTTTCTCCAGTATCAATATCAATCAACAATTATATGCTTCAATTCTTTCAACTCTCACACTTGTTGCTCCACAACTAGCAACATGCACTCAACCCCACTTTAAACTCTCAATCAAACACAAAACATATGTGCGGCTATCTCACCCTTTAACAAACAAAACAAAACTTTAGCTACTCACATTTTCACACACACCTCATGTGTCTGCCTCTCACTAATTCACACACAATCACGTACCTATACATATACTAAGACTATAACCTAAATCTAATAGAATTAGGAAAACCAAATCCATACAACAAATAAACAACCCATTAGCCTATTAACCAAAGACTCCTAGTCAAACTTGACTTCCTAAACCAAAACAAATTTCATCACCAATATAACAACATAAGTCCTTCTACTTACAAACCTAAATAATTTGAGGCATAAACTTCAACAGGCTGCACATGGTTGGATTATGTGTTGATGGGAATCGGGTCTATTGGAACTTTTGTTCATGGGTGCTCTTTGCCACTGTTCGTCCGTTTCTTTGTTGATCTCGTCAATTCCTTTTGTTCTAATGTCAATGACATGGACTAGATGATGCAAGAAGTTCTCAAGGTACAATCTTTACTTCACAAACATTTTAAGTTTAGGACTTCTGAATGCCCAAAAGAGCAAAACTCAGTCTTTTTTCATTTTTTTCTGTTCTATTTTGTTTTTGATGGTTGGTGAATGGGTAAAGTGTATCTGTAGTCCCTTAATTTTAATATTTGTATTATCGTAGTCTCATTTTAATTTTTTATATTATTGTAGTCCCATTTTTAAAGTTTTTCTTCATTCATAGACCTTTTTGAATGTTTTGGCATTAATTTTAATGTTTTCTTTAAAAAAATGATAATTTTAACTATTTAAATTTACCCAAAAAAATTATTTACACCATAACTTTTTTAACTTATCATTTTAATTATCCCAAATAACGGACCACCATAACCGTCGGTCGCCGGTCCACTGCCGGTGCCGGACCACCACCGGTCACCAGATCACCGACGGTCGGCGTTTTACCGGCGACCGGATATTTTCTAGCGATCGATGTTTTTCGGCAACCGGTGGTTTTTCGGCGACCGACGTTTTCCGACAACCGATGTTTTTTTCGATGATTGGCGATTTTCCGGCGTCCGGCGATTTCCTTTTGACCTTCAATTTTCTAGCGACTGTCGGTTTTCCAGTGATCCGACGGTCCGGTGTCCGACAGCTATGGTGGTCCATCGGCCGACGATTGTCCGACGGTCTGACGATGGTCCCGATCTATCTCCCGATATTTTTTTTTTTAATTTCAGAGTTTTTGACGGCGGTCCGACGGTGATTGACGGTGGTCCGGCGGGTCTGAGACTTTAATTGAAGTTTGGAAAATTTTGGGTAAATTTGTTAACTTTAGAATTGTTTTAGGTGATTAAAATGTTAAGTTAAATAAGTTAGGGTGCAAATAGATTTTTTGAATAAACTTAAATAGTTAAAATTATCATTTTATCTAAAAAAATCGTTAAAATTAACGCTAAAATATCAAAAAATGATTATAAATGAAGATTTTTTTTTTAAAACGGGACTGTAGTAGTATAAAAAATTAAAATGGAACTACGATAGTACAAATATTAAAATTAAGGATTACAGGTGCACTTTACCCGTACAAAATGAAATGGCAAAGTACAGGTATGAATTATTATTTTATTTTTTTTTATTTTTTTTTATTTTTTTTTATTTTTTTTTATTTTTTTTTGCTGATGAAGGGTATGAATCATTATCTAATTCTTTTACCTTCCTTTATTCAGTCGGAGCAGTTTTACTAATTTCGTCCCAAAGTAATTGTACATTTAACTTTAATATTGTATTTGATCCATTTATTTAATATCAAAATGTATATTGAAAAATAAATAAAAAAAATGATTTATTTGTTGTGTATATTACCTTTCTATGTTAAAATGTGGAAGTAGAAAAAATCATAAATTAAATATTAAAAACAAAAGTGTCAAATAATTTAAAAAGAGAGTGTCTTTTAAAGAAAACACTTCGTGAATTTTTTTTGAGTAAGGATAGTCGATTTTACAACTTCAAATAAGAATAAATTCAACCACTAATAAGAAATTACAAAACCAAACGAAAGGCTTCAAAATTGCCAACAATACCAGAAACTACTAGAAACATAAGAGCAAGATAAAAGTGTTCGAACGATCTGCAAGAAAGCTAGTGGAAGACCAGTAGCACGAATAAAGAGACTCCTGGAACACCGAATAAGTGGTTACAAAGCACATAAACGTCATGATAATATGATATTGATCTTCAGGTCTGTCATCAACGTACAAAAAGGCTCAATTTGAGCACAACAACGTTAATACATCACAACAGTGCAAAGAAGTCAAGTTTGGCCCTACCTTTAACCTTCCAAAGAACCGCCAGCAAAACATCCACACCAGAAAAAATAGTACGATAAACTGCAAGCAAAGTCTACCAGACACATCCCAACAGTGTGGAGAAGGCAAATTGAACTCCAACCAAGACCATAGTATGGTAAACTAACACCCGCACGAGAAATAAAAATACAAAAATCTACAAATTCAAAAGAAAGAAAACATAACCTACACAGATGGACAAATTAAAGCAAGAAACTGACTGGGTAGTTGGCCCTCACAACCACCTGGTCTGAAAGCGGTGTCGTTACTCGCCACCACTGGGCTCGGAGTCCCTCGAACCTAGCAATACCCGCTTCGTCATGACAGGTCCATTCCCAAATAAACAAACCATGCACCCTCACCAGAGTCACATCCGGCGAACAAAATCCCCATCCGGAAAACCTCCCAAACCAAGTGTTAGGCCACTATGAGGCTGCCCCTTCCCACAAATGACATGGAGCACAACCAGCGAGAAGGCTTGGTCCGCAGAGGCCTGGGGTATCGGCGAACAAATCACAACTATCGAGCGTTGGGAAGTGCTACCGGCGACACACATCAGTCGGTCGGATGAGACGAGACCGGCCTAAAGTCGGTGCGGGAACGCCACGCGAGTGAGAGAACTCGGCTGGCCAAGGCCCTCGGCGGTGACCCAGCCCAGCGTCAGAGGCAGGAAGCCAACCACCCAGGCGACACCGCGAGGAAAAACGCAGGTGGCCGTGTCGAACCAGCCGCCACCCACGTCGCTGAAGCTGAAAACCGTCGCATGAGTCCTCGTCAGTAGTGAGAGAGAGGGGAACGAGAAGGTCCAGTCTTGAGGGACGCCGCCCTAGAGCCGGGCAACGCTATCACCTGCCGAAAAGCGCTAGCATCTTCGTGCGGCGCGATGAAAAGAAACCTAGAGTTTCTGAGAAAGGTTCTTTGTAACCTAGAAGACCAAATTAATTAAACAACCCACTTGGTCATTGACCTTGTTTTTGAAGTGTTCATCTTAATCTATAGATCTGTCAGATTAGATCAGTTTCTCTTTGATAATGCCAAGACCTGTATCTACGAAAGCTTTTCTCAAATTTTATCACTTCTAACCTATCGGTTTCAATTAATTTATAATTACTTTATCACTTACATTTTAATATATTTTAATATAAAATTGAAGAACAATAGATATAAATTATAGTTGACAAAATCCAGATTCTAAATTTACTTCTTCCAGATTTTTTTTTCCTGAAAAATACTTCATCCTCTGTACTTCAAAAATTACACCATTTATTTTTTATATTTTAAATTTTAATATTTGACTCAAATATTTATAAAGATAAGTAATGCAAAAATTTTCCAAAAAAGTATTATCAGAAAATATATATTATAAATTATGATATATATAAAAAATATTTAACTTTAGATGTCTAAACATGTATGAACATAAATTATAAATTAAATACTGTAAAATAATTAAAATAAATGGTGCAATCTTTAAAATACGAAGAAAGTATATAATTTTTTTATTAGATTAGGTTACAGGTACAAAATATCCACTAAATCATATTCATAAATGCAAATTTAACATCGTTTTTCTATTGGTATAAAATAAGCAGCATATTTACCATCAAAATCATAAAAAGACAGAAAAAATAAAATAAAATAAAAAACTAAAAAATCTCCATTAGTTATACAACTATAACTAATCGAGCCACATATTTTCATTCGTATAAAATGAGCGAGGGTTAAACACGAATAAGCCAACATACATACATACATGGAGAAAAACAGCGGTATGAATTGCAACGGGTATCTGGAAAAGGTGGGGTCTTGTTTTACTATCCCGCTCTCTCAAAAAATTGATACTTTTTTTCTTTTCTTTTTTCAATGTTGTCTGATAATCGAATTATTATTTATTAATTTTTTTTGGAAAAAATATATTTACAAATTAGATATATTAATCTATAATTTATATTTAAAATATTTAACTTTAATATATTAAAAGAATAAAAAAAATATATATAGATTAAATACTAAAAGCAAAACGCATAACTACGATGTATATTCTATTAGTTTTTCTTAACAACCGGTGCCATTTTGGTAATTTCGTTCCAACAAAGCAAAGGCCTAATCGAAGATTTTTCTTCTGGGGTGGGCTTTCACATATTTCTGCTCTTAAGTACGTGATTAATTGCCGTCTTCTTCCTCATCCTCAAGTTTCCTGACTCGAAAGGTAAATTTCTCATTTTTTCTTCTTCTCTGATATAATAAATTTCTCATCTTTATCAAGCTTTCAATTATGTTCCCCACTCCTGTTTGGCACCACCAGTCATATCTGGGATTCGATCCAGAAATTGATCGTTTATTCAACGTCAGATTTCATGGCTCTCGTGTTCTCCTGTTGACGACACCCTGTCAAGTTTGTGAATCGGAATCGTCCGTTTTTTGTGGTTCGATTTGTTGTAGGAGAGTAATAAATGGAAAAAAAAAAAACCCGACAACTTTTCTATGATTTCCATGATTTTCCATCCTCGCAGGTATCTACTGTTTCTATGATTTAATACTATTTCTTCTTTCTTGCATTCTGGACCTGTGTATTCAAAGAAAAGAAAAGAACCTGCAAAAGGGTTATCGTTTTGGAATCTGCAGCATCAAGTTGTGCCTATATTTCAGTTCATGTTTAGGTGACAGTCTGTGTTTGATTTTTAGCTTAGCAACAAATCTGGGAATTTATTGGCTGCTGTTTCCCTGCCAGTTAGGACCTCATTTTGGTAGATGATGCCAGATGTGTGTGTGTTACTATTCATTCTCTTTGATTTTTTCTTTTCCCTTTTGGGTATCTACTGCTGGTTACTTTCTCAAGCTGCCCATGTCATTGTATAAATTCTTCTCTGATCCCAGCTGCAATAAACTGTGGTTGTGAGATCTTTTGTTTCTTTGCTCTCTTTTCTAGTTTACCTATACTGATGGGTTGTTCTTGTAATCCTTCTCAGGTGAATGTGTGATACGTTTGGCCAAGTTAAGAGTTCAGCTTCATCCTCTCTCCACTGATTACTCCCGCAAACCAGAATTGTTGTGGTAATCTTTTATCTGCTCAGTGCTGGCTTCTTAACAAGCTAGGGAATGCAGAAAGATGTGTTTGCAAGTTTGTAAGCATCTGTGCACATTCAATCAAGTGGCTGCCACATCTGAGCTGCCTTGGCTTGAACTGGATGAGGTCGGTTGTATAAATTGCAGCTTTCTGCAGTTTATTGCTCAAATGCCTATTTTGGTTCAAAGCTTGGATGAACATGTCATGTCTAAGCATGATGTCTGTGAAGATGGTTGATATTTCAGTCTTAGGGTCAAGTTAACCTACAGTAAGTAAATAAGTTGCGGTAGCTATTAAGATACTCTGTGGTGTTTAGATAATAGCTTGTCCTGAAATGGAGAGCAAGGGTGGTATTTTGATGCAACGTTACGAGTTAGGGAGATTACTGGGCCAGGGAACATTCGCCAAGGTGTACTATGCAAGGAGTCTCGCAACTGGACAGAGCGTAGCCATTAAGGTAATTGACAAA
This sequence comes from Daphne laureola, assembly GCA_038382905.1. NCBI lineage: Eukaryota > Viridiplantae > Streptophyta > Magnoliopsida > Malvales > Thymelaeaceae > Daphne > Daphne laureola. The sequence goes on along the minus strand of JBBYHH010000015.1, from coordinate 825,610 downwards.
GAGAAGGTCTTGAAGGTTGGGATGATTGATCAGATTAAGCGAGAAATTTCCATCATGAAACTTGTTAGACATCCCAATGTGGTTGAGCTTTATGAGGTCATGGCGACAAAGACAAAGATTTACTTCGTCATGGAATATGCTAAAGGTGGTGAACTTTTTAACAAGGTTGCCAGAGGGAAACTGAAGGAAGATGCTGCCAGGAAATATTTTCAGCAACTAATCAGTGCTGTGGAGTACTGTCACAGCAGAGGTGTTTGCCACCGGGATCTGAAACCGGAGAACCTGTTGTTAGATGAGCATGGGAATCTGAAGGTCACTGATTTTGGGTTGAGTGCTCTTGCTCAATCTAAACATCATGACGGGTTGCTTCATACGACTTGTGGAACTCCTGCCTATGTTGCTCCGGAGGTTATCAACAGACGAGGCTATGACGGGCGCAAAGCTGATATCTGGTCCTGTGGAGTTATCTTGTTTGTTCTCCTGGCGGGTCATCTTCCATTTCATGATCCAAATCTGATGGAGATGTACAGGAAGATAGGTAAAGCTGAGTTCAAGTTTCCGAACTGGCTTACACCCGAAGTGCGCAAGTTGATATCGAGGATCTTGGATCCGAACCCAAACACAAGGGCATCCTTGGCTAAGATAATGGAAAATCCCTGGTTCAAGAAGGGTTTTATTCCCAGACCAAGACCTGTTAAGACGGAAGTGGAAGAAAACTCTATTGTAGAGATTGATTTGATGTCACATTCGAGCCAGAGTGATGATCATGGTAATGAAGCCAAGCAAGAATTATCAAGGCCCTCCAACTTGAATGCGTTTGATATCATATCATACTCTGCGGGCTTTGATTTGTCTGGGTTGTTCGAGGAGAAAGACCAGAAGAAAGAGGTCCACTTCACATCGAACAAGCCCGCTTCAACTATAATATCGAAGCTGGAGGATATGGCAAAACGGCTGAAGTTGAAAGTGGCTAAGAAAGATGGTGGATTGCTAAAAATAGAAGGCTCTAAAGAAGGCAGGAAAGGCATCCTGGGCGTTGATGCTGAAATATTTGAAATTACTCCCTCCTACCATTTGGTTGAATTGAAGAAGAGCAGTGGAGATACAATGGAGTATCAAAAAGTTATGAAGCAAGAGATCAGGCCAGGTCTCAAGGACATAGTCTGGACCTGGCAGGGAGAGGAGCAGCAGCACGTGCCACAAACCGAAGAACTCGAGCAGCATCAACATGAAGATGCAGTGCAGTAATTGTTTTGTGTTTTGTTATGACATGAGGATATGGCTTCTTGTTGTACTGTCTAGGTTTGTGAGGCCGCTTAAAACTATATGCAGTTTGTTTTCGCACTTTGTGATCTTTATAATTAATGTTCTAAGTAAGACGTGCCTCTGTCTTGTCTGATCTAGTTCAGTCTAGCCTGGGAGCTGTATGTTATGCATGTGTGCTAGAAGCACTTGCACTTGAAAGACCAAGTGGTGGGTTGCATTGGTTAATGTAAATTGCAAGTGGAGAGTGGTTGTGTTTTAGTAAGTCTTTTAATTGTCCCTTTTAGACTCTTGGTTGGTCGTTTTAATCTGATTTCACTTCTTCTCAACAAGAATTCCCAAGTTGTTAGAAATTGCTGTTGTTACACTCCAGAAACGCCTTTAGGGAATTTGTGCCTGATACGACCTGACCTTAGTTAGCCACTTAGCCCGGGCCTCACGAGTCGTGACCTTGGTTGGCATGGGTCTCAACGGTTGGGGCAGCCCGTAATTGGCATTCGCCTAATTTTAGGATGCATTCGGAAAATGGACAAGCTTTGAGTACCCAAATAAATAAAGTGCAAAACGTTGAGGGTCTTTCTCCTTTTAAAACCTGACAGAAGGCTCCGGTCATTCAAGTCCTTTCATCCTTTGCGCCAAGGAAAACCGCGAATTTCATTTCCTTCTTCTAAACTGATTTTTTTTGTTGTCTAGTCTTCTTCACTTCTGCAAAAATGATCCGCGTTTCTCGCACAATGCCCAGAATCTTTATCTTAATTTCGTCTTCTCTTCAATTACGGTTTATTCCAATCCATCATCTTTCGCGTTTGATGTAATTTTCAATACGCATTCACGGATTTTGCTTAAACTTGATCCAGAGGTAATCAGTCGGGTTCAAATTTTCACGGAGGTTAGGTCACCAAATCCGAATACAGAATTTCATCCTAATCTTGTATTTTCCTTGTTTCTGCAGTTGATGTTGGTATTCAGAAGGCGGCTTTTCTAATTCATATTCAGCTCCAGAACCTATACAAAGGTGTTGGATGTTCTTCATCAATGTTATCATGTTTTAAATTGCATGCATCTATAGTTATTTTTCTTGTTTCTCTCTGCCTGGGGATGGAATATTTTATTTTATACCAGTTGTTTCAGTAGGATCAAACTCATACGCTTTTCCAGTCAAATTTTGATCATCACTATATCATTAAGTTTCTTGTCGTTCTTAGCATGATTCTGTGTATGTCTGGTTGAATGTGACTTGTGTTCTAGCTTTTGCATATCATTCGTGCCAGTATGGTGGGTTACCATCATAGAAACTGATCACTTTCAACTTCAGGGTGCTGGAACATTCTTGTTCGAAGGGTTGAATGGGGCTTTGCTTGAATAAAGTAAGTTAACTATCAGATTTGGTGCGTCCAATTCGACTAGCTATTCCTTATAACTGTCTAACAATGTTGATTATTTTGTCTTTCCTCCCACAAAAAAATCTTCCTAGTACTTTGGTTGCGGGCTTTTTAGATACTTCTGATATGCCTGATGTAATTTCTCCAATCTCACTGACACGACTTCACCATCTTAATTAAATGGAATCAGATAGCTTGACATCTATTATGATCAAGTACATCATAGGTGAAGGAATAATCTGTTGAATGGAAAGTTACACTGCGATAAAATCATCCGATGAAAGTATTTTCGTCTACCTTAGTCTCCAATAATGGCATTTGTAAATGTATGGGAGCGTGATTGAGTTCAGTTGAGGTGTTTTCCGCCATTCATTGTCCTAGTACAGCCTTCAACTCTTCTTCTCTTTTTGGTTTCCTCCTTCTTAAAGGCTTTCTCTTTCTGTTGCTGGCTTGAATGCTTATCTCCACTTTTTCCAGACTCTTGTTACATTGCCTTTCTTCTTCCCGTTCTTCTCTTCTCTTCTTAAACAGTTGAAGTTACTAGATAGTTACCTTTCAGTATTCTGCTGTGTTCTTACTTACCTTTTATCTCAAGTTTTCTAAAAATATTGATTTTTATTTTTCCAGCAGAGTCGTACAGACGACGATCCATCAACACCACATGTTGTGCTTAGTGGTGGGAATGTGCACATGGTCACCAGTAAAGAAGATTGGGATCAGAAAGTATCGGAAGCAAGTAACACGGGAAAAGTTGTAAGCATGCCTCTTAATTAGCCATTCTGAACTTTTAGCGACTTCGATAATTGGTATTGAGGTTGCTTTGGGAGCTGTTTGATGTTACTTTATGTAATTGCAAGTTTTCTTTTCTTTTTCTTTCTTATTTCCCCCTTTTTTGTGGAGACAATGTTGTTTGAGCCAAACCATTAAACTGCTTAAATGTAAAGATTGGTAAAGTGAAATTCTCTTCTTGTATAGAACTTTCTGGATGTAGCAAAATTATTCATATTATGTACTTCGTTCATCTTGAAAAGTTGACATGTTTGACTTTCTAACCTTTGTTTGATCAAATTATTGGTAGAAAGAATTTGTTAAAAAGTTCAAAAAAGTAGTATATTTATAAACTACAAATGCTCATTTATCATTTGCATATATGTTTGACTTTCCATGTCAAATTGTTGAAAATTTTAAACTAAATGCTGAAACAAAACATAGAGATTTTTCAAGGATAGATGGAGGATTGCATGTTTGTGTTTTTCAACTCGTTTGGATGTCCAGTCATACATTCTTAAGTGTCATAATACATATATTTTCGAATGAATGCACTCTGGATTCTTTTGTGACATGCCACCATTGTTGTTGTTCTTCTTGAATTCAAGAATTGTGTGTTTACTCAGTCCTGTTGCATAAGACTCAATGAGGTAGTTATGCTTGGTTCCAAAATGAAAGCCAGTAAAAATCCAACTGTTTTGTTGAGGATTTTATTTCAAAACACTTTCTAATCTAGATGTTCTTCCCCTCTTTCAGTTTTCCCTCGCAGCAAAGTTCAAGGAACTTAATGTATATATGAAGCCAAGTGGTTCTTTTCTCAAATAGATTCCCATGCATAAATTTATGTTCTTCAATATTGGATGAGCTATCAACACATCAATATACCAATATTCGGATTAAGCAAACATGGGGAAGTTAAATTATTAAAGTAATTTTTAGTAAGGTTTGAACCAAAAGATTTTATTTATATTTTTATATACTGTGTATAGTTATGACCTTATTTTCCCATGTTGTTTAATAAGATTCGAGGAGCCTTGAAACATGCCCAATGTGTTGTTGATGATTTACCAAAACTTCTTTTGCCTAGATTTTTATCCCTTTCTCCTCTCAATTCTATCTCCTGTAAATGTAATCACAAGCCTCCATGTAGCCCCCGAAGCTCCATTAATGTTACTGATGTTTCAGCTGCTTTTGATTTAGCTGTTGTTGCGGGTCTCTTTGTTTTTCTGTCTCTCTTCTATCTTGTCTGTGGATAGATTACAGAAGCTGCTTTGTGACCTTTGTACATCCAGTTAACGCTTTGAGCTTCCTGTGTTAACATTATTAATTTACCTAATGAAGTAGGCAAACTGTTTGACAGGTTCTTGCAAATTTCAGTGCCAAATGGTGCGGTCCATGTATAAATCTTGCACCATTTTACCAGGAGCTTTCTGAGCAATACTCTTCCCAAATGGTGTTTCTATTGGTCGATGTTGATGATCTGGATGTAAGAACTAGCGCCTTTCTGTAACTTGTTTGTTCATTTTTGTGCCTCCAGGAGAATGAATAATACCCTGTTATACCACAAACGAACTTTCGTGTTGTTTATCATCTTTGCATGACTCAGGAATTCTGTTCGTCGTGGGATATCAAGGCCACCCCAACTTTATACTTTTTGAAAGACGGGGAGCAAATTGAAAAGCATTTAGGAGGAAATAAAAAAGAACTCCAGAGCAAGATTAACACTATACTAAACATAGATCCAGTTGAAGAGGCCCAAGTAGCAACAGGTTTTGTTGTATAGTATTGCTATATAAGTGGAATGTGTTCGTCTTTCTAGGCAGATGTTACAATACTATGACCTGTTAGCCATTGTTATGGGATTCCCCAGATTACTATGTTCACTTGGAAATGCAGCGGGCTGATTTACATGTTTCACTGTATTGTTTATAAACTTCCAGTGGCGCATGTTGTTGTAATTATTGACAGAAGTCATAAAAGGATTGATGATGTTAAAAGTAAGTTTACGTGTTTCAACTTTTCTATAAACACAGAATATTTTTCAGATTACATGTGAATTTGAGTATATAAGTAATGTAAACGTAACTAGCCTCATTGCTTAACCTTTTAAAACCGTCCAGCTTTAGTTTAAAAATCATAAATTGATTGGCAGGGTGCTTAGTAATGGTTTGATTGTGTTCAGTAGCAAATTATGTGAAAAGGGCATTACATAGTTTAAAATCACCAAAGCAGGTTAAAAAATAGTGCTCAGAGGCTTGATAAAAAAGATAGTGATAACGATATATTTAAAAAGTTAGGTAATTTTTGTCTTAAATAAACAAGTAAAGGGATTCAAGTTGGTATTTTCCGCAATTTCGTTAGTATTAAAGTTCAGTGGAAAATTACATCCAATTGATAATGCTGATTAGGAGTGTAAAAGAGACGAGTCTGAATACCATTGATTTGAGTTCGAGTTCGAGTTCGTGAAAGTCGACTCGAGTTCGAGTTCGCTTGAACCAAGCTCGAAAAACACGGCTCGAGCTCGGTTTGTTGTTTGAGGGCTCGAAAAAATTTAAGTATCTAATTAATTAAAATAGAAAAAACAAGGACAAAGTTGTAAATTATCTCAAAGTCGTCATCTTCTTTGGGTTCATGGATCGTGAAACTCGTCTCGTTTAACATGGCTCGACTGTTCGAGCTCGAACTGGCTTGCGAATGACTCAGTTCATTTTATACCCCTAGTTCGAGTTGGCTCGCGAACTAGCCCAAGTCGGACTTTAAAGGTTCGAGCTCAACTCGTTTTAATACTCGAATCAAAATTTCCGCTCGAGCTCGTCTCTCGTGAAACTTGATGATAAAATTGCATTCGAATTACAACACTGATAACAGTTTGGTACGAAAAAAACCAGAGTGGCAAATTTGCGCTCTCAAGGAATATGGATGGCTAATTTGTCAAAAACTGACATTTTGGCCGTGAGATTTAAGAAGCTTCAATCTACCCTACCTTTCAAGGTACTCCTTTTCGTAGCTTCACGCTCATACATGTCTTCCCCAAACCTGTTTGTTTCATTTTCCATAGCCCTTGATAATTTGATCTCCTGCGCTCTTTCTGGGTTTGAAAGACACGATTTTTGTGCTTATAACACATCAAAGCAACAGTCTTTTCCTTGCCGTCTAAGCTCGAGACTACATTCCCCCTTCAACACTTGTCTTGCACTACAATTCCTCATTTCAACAAGATATGTTTCTAGTTATGTACTTCCTGGCGCTTATGTGTGATTATAAATATGAAGTCCTAGGAATCGTTGTTATATATGCGACTCCACATGGGTTCCAGCATGGGATGTAATTTCATGCTTTCTCTGGTCTGTGTTCTTACATTTTCTGTCTATTTAGGGAAAGGAGTTTCTTGCTTTCCTGGGGATGAACAATTTCATGATGAGATGATGGTGGAAGAAGAGAATTGGTCACCATGTTTTGGCTCAAGTACTAGGTAAATTGCTGTAATTGTTCAAAGCTGTGGACTTGTTTTGCTTTGCTTGTTTGTATGTTGGTATCTTTTAACCTCACAGGGTTTATGATTTGGATGATAGGGAAGATGCTGTTTGGGAAATGGTGGAAAAGAAAGAGAATCAGTTTGTGGTTAATGGGCAGCCGTTCTACATCAATGGATTCAATACCTATTGGCTTATGGTGTTTGCTGCGGATCTATCTACAAGGGACAAAGTTACTCAGCTCTTCCAACAAGCATCCTCAGTTGGATTGACAGTTTGCAGGACTTGGGCTTTCAATGATGGGCAATGGAGAGCTCTTCAGAAGTCTCCAGCAGTTTATGATGAAGATGTTTTTAAGGTAGTACTTTTTTTTGTCTTTCCATGGGTGTTGTAATCTCCAGCACTTATCAATATGCACTTTAAAGCAAGGGCTAATTACTCTTTGAAACAACACCAGGCTTTGGATTTTGTGGTGAGTGAAGCAAAGAAGTACAAGATCAGGCTCATCTTATCAATGGTCAACAACTGGGATGCTTACGGAGGGAAACCGCAGTATGTTAAGTGGGCAAAGGATGCTGGCCTTAACCTGACTTCTGATGATGATTTCTTCTCTCACCCAACCACCAGAGATTACTATAAGGCTCATGTTAAAGCAAGTTCTTCTGCTCTTTAGCTTGTTTTTACCCACACTAGCTATTTTCTTGCACTAAACAACATTGATGTTTCCACTGATTTTTTTCTAATGTAGACAGTACTGAATAGAGTAAATACGTTTACAAACGTAACCTACAAAGATGACCCCACGATTTTCGCTTGGGAAATGATGAATGAGCCTCGGTGCAGCTCAGATCCCTCTGGTGATACACTGCAGGTTGTTGATTTTGTTCTACATTAATTCATAATGTTCCACGAAATCATCAGACTTATAGCCTGAAGCAACAGATTGTTGCTGTCTGTAGGATTGGATAAGTGAAATGGCAGCTTATGTGAAGAGCATTGATGCTAAGCACTTGGTGGAGATTGGACTAGAAGGGTTTTATGGTCCATCTGCCCCGGATAGAACCAAGTTCAACCCAAACTCATATGCCACGCAAGTGGGAACAGACTTCATACGGAACCACCAGGCTGTTGGTGTTGATTTTGCAACTGTTCACATTTATGCAGACTCATGGTAAGGAATCTAAGGATCAAGTACATTTATGTTTTCTGACTAAATTGGAAACTTGGCAGCTCTAACTTTGTTCATCTTTCGGTGTCATTTGAAGGATATCACCGGCAATTACTGACAGCCATCTCCCATTCATTCAATCCTGGATGGAATCACATATAGAAGACGCTGAGAAATATTTACGAATGCCTGTGATCTTTGCTGAGTTCGGCGTGTCTGCGAGTGACCCTGGCTTCAATTCCTCGTTCAGGGATGAAGTTATTAAAACAGTTTACAAGGGAATATTAAACTCAACCAGAAAAGGAGGGAGCGGTGCTGGGAGTTTATTGTGGCAGCTGTTCCCTGATGGAACAGACTACATGGATGATGGCTATGCGATTGTTCTCTCGAAACGTCCTTCCACCTCAAATATCATATCGCTTCAGTCTACAAGAATAGCCATCTTTAATTCTTTGTGCTCTTGGAGGTGCCGCTGGGGCTGCAGGAAAAAGAATGCTCAGCCAATCCTATACCATAATGATCTATGATGCTGTAAAAATGATAAGGAAAAAAAAAGGTCTGTTGATGCTGATAATTTCAATAACATGAATTGGGCTGGTTCACCTTGTATCTAGAACGATGTCTGTGGACTAGAATTAAAATCGCTCTTGCTTTTAACTAAACCTTGGGACAGTATTCTTAAGAGTTGATGATGTAGCTTTTAGTGAATATTTTGTACAGAAAGATGATCAGATGACACAGCAAGTCAGCAATCTCCATGTAAAATATAGACAGCTCAGTCTTGTGCTGACATGCATGACCTAGTATTTGATGGTATGGTGATTCCCAGTTATTGATTTGAAATGGGTAGCTTTGTTCATATTTGAGTAGGATGATCATGTTCATGTCATGTATCAAGTCACTCCAGGATTTGAAACACTTAAAAGACTTCTATTGTTGTGGGTTGCAGGTCACTTCAAATGTTTCATGCCATTGACATTTTCTCTCTGTAAAATGGATTTGAAATTCTTCAGATACAAGTTTTTCATATTCAACAGTGCTTTAACCTTAGAACTACCCTAGCAAATTAAAAGTGCGCACCACAGCTGCTGTCAAGAAGACAGAGAGCTGGTGGCCTAATGAAAGTGAAGTCAGCAAAAACATTCTCATTTGTCTTAGGGGTGGAAGCTGGAGAGTCCAACAATGGCATCTCAGTCCATTGCTTAGCAAAGTTTGCTATGCATTGCTTCCCGGAAACCTGGGGACGGAAACTCGGAATAATTTCCCTGCTATCTACCTTCTTCCAGTTGATTGGTCTGAACCATTTGTGCTGCTTAATTTCCTCACTTCCTAGGCGCTTGGTTGCATCTTTTTGCAGCAGCTAAAATGGCAAAAAATGGGTCAGCATTTTTGACAATAACAACAGATTAACAGTAATCTTTGAAGAGAGATTTACCCCTTTCAAGAGAGAATGTGCTTCACTAGACAGGAAAGCCGGCAGCTTCATCTTGTCCTTGACAATCTTTTGCTGTATCTTCTGTCTGTTACCACCATTAAAAGGAGTCTGCATTGCCAAGAGGATGAAAAATACCATAAGATCAAAAGGAGAAAAACTAGATTACTTAGCTTAGGCACCAAGCAACAACCCTGTGAAGTGTTTTACCTTCCCAGTAAGCATTTCATATATTAGAATCCCTACACTCCACCAGTCTGCAGCTTTATTGTGGCCCTTTCCTAGAACAATTTCAGGTGACATGTATTCAACCGTTCCACACAGCGAGTTGGATCTCGTGTTTTCATCGAACAGCTTGGCAAGACCGAAATCAGTCAACACTACCTGAATTCAACAGTGCAAAATGTTAGGATCTTGTTCCAGTGTCCCATTACATAACAAATATTTAAAAAGATTACATACATGACCATCAGCATCTAGAAGAACATTCTCAGGTTTCAGATCCCTATGCATAACACCATTTGCATGAAGGTGAGAAACTGCAGCAACAATCTCAGCAGCGTAGAACCGTGCAAGATCCTCCCTGAAACAAAAGTGGAAATCAATGTCACGGAAAATTGAACTTCTTAAAAACCTCAGCTCCTCTGTCTGTTCAATGTGACACATTATGGAAAGAAAGTGTACCTGAAAAGGCCATGGTTATGTAGCTGGAAGAAAAGATGTCCTCCATTTATGAAATCCAACACAAGGTACAACCTATATTTGGTCTGCATGTCAATATGACAAAAACTTAAACATTAAAAAATCTCAGGAGTACTAATATTCATGTCAAAAAACAGAAGTTAGTGCAAATTACTTGGAATGAGTATCTGAGCTTCACAATGAAAGGATGATCCACTGTAGTCAAGATGTCCCTCTCAGCTTTCATATATTGAACATGATTTTTCTCCAAGACCTTGTCCTTCCTCACAACCTTCATCGCATAAATCTCCGGTGTCCCCTTCCTCCTCACCTGATAAACTCTCCCAAAGGCACCCTGCCCTACCACCTTCAAAACCTCAAAATCTTCTACGCCTATGGCCGCATTAAGGCTGCTAGGAGGAGCCACATTAATGTCTTGCTCAGCTTGGTTCAAGCCATTCTCTGTCTCATGCAGAACTAGGTTGCTTAGTTTCAGCTGAACTACTGGGTCACTCAAGGTGTCCTTGGTGGAGGGTAGAGGACCGAACACATCTGAGAAATCTAGGTCAATGCTGTCAACAACAACAGCTTCAGGGGGGTTTACAGGTAACAAGAGGTGGCCCTGGAATGGCTTGCACATTCGTGGCTGACTCAGAACAGTTAACTCAGAGAAAACCATTTTGTAGAGTGTGTTACTACAAAGCAAACCAGAAGAGGACCGAGAGTATATTTGGGATAAGACCCCCCCCAAAAGCCTGATGTCTAAATTAGAACAGCCTTGCAGTAACCATCAAAAGCCTTAATCAGAATGAAGTTATCATGGGAGACGGGAGTGCCAAGAAATTTGGGAAGCAAGCAGAACAAGATCCAGAAGAAGAAGAAGAACTGGTGGGTGTTTCCCAAACAGCAGGAAACAACGTCGTATGCTCCGTTTATCCTTGAACTCATGAAGGCCAGCAGGTCTGAAATCCGGAAGGGAAGAGAATAGAATAAGGTCCAGAATCCAATAAACAACAAGAAAGAAACGCAAAAAGTAATGAAGTCTCGAAGCAATGATCCTCAGAGAGAGGAGAAGGCAAACTGGGGTAAGAGAAAGAACCAAGCTTCTCTGTCGTACAACGTGCTTACACAACCTTTATTTAAAAAGAAGAAGAATTTTAACTTGCAAGTCGACCAAATTCAGAGGCAATCAGGTTGCAACTGAGTTTCAGATGCAAGCAAGGGGGATGAATGGAAACTAAACATGAAAACCGAATGTATCTATCTCACATCCAAAATCCATCAGGATATATATATACCGTAAGGAACAAGAAAGCGGAAAAAAACAGAAGTTTAATGGGAAGCAAATTAAAGAGGAGAAAGGAAAAGAAGAGACGTAGGGGAGTCGACGACGTACCCTGAAAGGGAGATTAGGCGGCGCTGCGGCGAGAGTGGAGAGTTGACAGGTGGGGTGGGGTGGGGCGGAGGACAAAAGGTATAGTTGAAGAAGTTGTAAACGGACACGCGACGCCACGTTTTATTTAGAACAAACCAAAAAATGAAAATAAAAAAATAATAACTGAGAGAAGGTAAAATGGCCCATACAGGTCTCGAACCTGCGACCTTCGCGTTATTAGCACGACGCTCTAACCAGCTGAGCTAATAGGCCATTTGTGTTTAACAAAGCCAATAACTTATGATAGTATATCCCCAAAAGAACTGAACTGAAGAGAAGCGAAAAGTGGAAACGACAAAAGCAAAAGGCAAATGGAACAGAGAAAAGAAAAGAAGAAATGTTTTCAAGATGTAGCCGTTGAGTTGAGGTGAGTTGAGGCCTCCCTCCCTCCCTCCGCTCCATTCAAATTCAAAACCTACCTTCTTCCATTATTACCTTTCCACTCTCTACTGCCCACCGCACTCACAAATGCCATCACCTCAAACCCATCTCCCCGGAGAACAAATACTCCGCGGGAAGCCGCTTCAAGATAAAAACTTGCCGCCCTGTCACCTCAACGCAAAGAAACAACAATGGATCCACATCCCTGCCACCGAGTCCAACAAGGAGAACTGCTGCAACTACCGACCTGCGATGGCCGAATCTCTGGAGTCGTCTCTGGCGGAGGAGCTGACCGCGGTGAGGAAGAAGATGGAGCGCCTGAGGCAGGACAGGGAGAAGACGGAGAGGATGTTGAGAGAGAGGGATGCGCTAATGGATATGCAATTGAACGCCATGGAGGATAGGGGCGAGATCCAGAAGCAGCTTGAGATGGAAGTTGACAGATTGTTCAGACTCAAGGAACTCAGATCTTATTGTATGGTAAGAGCAATTCTAATCATCTCAATCAATTTGTCATCTTTCTTTCTGGGTTTTCCTCTGAATTTGGTGAATTTCAGAGGATATCTCCTATAAGATCTCTGAGACTAAGAGAGAGGGAAAAGGAAAAGGAAAAGAAGATCAACGGGCCTTCTCATACCACTGTAATTAACCAACTCCTTTCTCTTTTCCCCCATTCATTCATGTTTACTGTTTTCATACTGGGTGAAAACTGTTCCGGTTTGGATGCAAACAGGGAGCTCAAGAAGATGATGATGATGGTGTAGAAGAATCGATGGGAAGCACAGCCCCGGATCCGATATCAGATTTGGATTCAGGCGAGCTAGTTGCAGAGCCATGAGTAGTACTGATTACAGCAATGTTTGTTTTACTTCCACTGTTTGTGGTGTTACCATTTGTCAAGAATGCTATCATAAACAAGTGAAGCAGTTAAAAATTGGCAAATGCTAAATCAACTCAACTACATTTATGTGTTCGGTACAGAAATACTATGAATTAAGATTATTCTACACCAGAATACCTAGCAAATAAATGATGCCACGAACCCATTCACAACATACCATCTCAAACCCAGACCAGAGAACACAGCCAAGGGACACATAACAAACAGTGGACCACAAATAGGAGGCTTACAATAGCCAGAACTATGATGAGAAACATGTACTGCTTCTGGGAGAGGAGTAGAGACCTACCTGATATGGACTTCACAAGGCCTAGAAAAGAACCTAAGATAGATAGAAGTGAGAAGAAGATCCATTCTAACATGAACTACAACCAACCTAAAGGATTGAACTAGAGTGAGTGACCTTTCGCAGCCTACTCTTCTGCCTTCATAAGAGAAAAGAAAGGCAAATACACTCCACATTCGCCTAACAGAATTTCCATCGGTTACTGCAGTTTACGCATGTAACATAGGTTGTCATAGGTTCGTCTGCACTCCTTGTTTGCATCTGGTAATAGGTGCACTCGCTCTTTTTACAGCGACCACACTTAAATTGATTAGTTGTGGCCTGCGCTGCACCACCCCGCTGACACTCGAGTAATGCCTTCTCTTTTATCTTTTCATTTTCACGTTTCCTTTCCTGACTCGCCATTTCTTCGGGGGTCATGCTGATAAGCCTCTCTGGTTTAACTTCACCAAGAAGTACCTTCCTCCTTAGGTCAGGGTTATTCTGGTCCTTGATGTTGAACATTATAGATCTGTACTTAAATTTTTGGGTGCCATTTGATCGACCCAACTTTTCAAACATTGCTGACTCCACAGCTACAGCAACTCGAATTGGATCACATGCAATCACTTGATCCTTGATGTCCTCATCAGCCTCATCGGCAACTTTGGACAATGCCTCCGCAAGTAGTTCCCTTACTTTGTCACGTATAGCATCATTACATTTAACCATTGACTTAAGCTTTGGAGTGCCATTAGCTACCACTGGTGCCTTCTTCACATCAGAATGCATATTCTCCTGTTTATAAATCTGTTCAACTTTGGTCTCTCCATGATCCATTTTCTCAACCTTGACGTTACTTGTGATTTTTTCGACCTTCATAGGTCTGGGTGAATCTCCATCAAAAGTCTCAGTTTTGCCACGCTCTACTTTTATGACCTTTTCAACCTTCACCTTGTCTAAACGTGGACTCTGAACCTTCTCAAGTTTGACTGCATCTGTTTTACCATCTTTCTTGCTCTTTGTTGCCTCTTCGATAACTATCTTTTTCCAGATTTCAAGCAGATCAGAAGCAACAGTTTTAATCCTATCCATTGGATGTTTTGTTAGAGGCCGAAGTTTTTTTCCTACCTGCAATTTCATCAGACTAAATCTATTAATTGAATGCATATTTGCAAAGAACAGAGCAGACATCATTTACTTCTGTGTGTGTTCTTTACATGATACAACATCATCTCCTTCATCTACCACTGCCATAACTCAGCACAACACACAAGAAAACAAGTAATGTGTCAGAGGAATAAAGTTGAATGACTGAATCTATTGGTGTTGAGGAGCAGCAACAAAATTGCACATAAACTATATTCGTAAGGGCTTTCGCATCAGGGCTATTAGTGGATCAAAAGCAGGAAACAGACATTCCCCCTTAGACACTGGTTTAGGTATAAACCGGTATGCGATATGTGATGAAACTTTTCTACTCCTTTGAAAGAAGGATATAGAAGAAGGCCTTTGTCATAATAATAGGTCTGATAACTGAAAAAAACTGACAAAACCGATGTGCCATCTTGCGCTACCTGTGGGAGTATTATAGGTATGAAATAAATTATGATAGAAGACATGAAAAATGGAATTTTCTGGTGATAGTACTGTCTTACAATTGGAGTCAATAAACAAAGGAGGTTTCTAGCTAACAACTTCAAAGGAATCAAGGACCCCATGACTTAAGATGGCAGTGATAAGTATTAGTATTGCATGATAGTGTATGATTTTACCTCAATATAGTTAAAAAGTATATAGGGAACTTGATCGAAAATGAAAAAAAAAATAAGCCCATTTAAATCACTACTCATGGCCAAGTTGTGGATGATTTTTGTTTTTATGTCCTTCCTTTTTCAACATAAAATTCAAAGAACAGACATGATGAATCTTTCAGCCAGAACAAAATTGAAGTGCTTCACAGAGATCAACTTGGTGTCTAAAAGATAGAACATGATGAAACATCTTAATAAACTAGTTACAAGAAACATAGGCATTAAAGTTATGTACTTACCCTCCACATGAAAGCTGGTCATACTCATCTCCCCATTCACCAATCCAAATTTATAGCCCTAAAATGAAACGTTTTTGTAGTGGTAGCACATGCCTAGCAGCAATGCAAGCATATCGCGACTTTGTGAAGAGGGAAAGCTGAAAGGCTTTGTTCAACAATTTAGCAATGGTTCATATTCAACCCAACTCCCGTTTTTCTCCTTCTTTTATTAGTTAAATGGTAGCTACGCAACGCAATACTTTTCATCCAACTTTCAGCCTCCCCTTTGTGAACTAACAGACTCCAATCAAGTTGCATTTTATATCATATAAATCGTAGATTGTTTCAAACAGATGCCACGCACTCTTTGAATACACTTCGCATCATTAACCACAGATTAGTTCTTATTAACACGGCATTTGCCTTTAAATCCCCATGTAAAAAGAAGCTATTGTTTCTTCCTTGAACAAAGAATTATTGGGCGAATTCCTTCTACCCTAATCTCTCGTCCCAAGCAACAACACAGAAGTGAGAAGTAGAATAATTTACCATCAATTATCCTCCCGAGGCAACATTAGGTTTCAATGAAGAGGCAGAAGAATGGGAGACAGTACCTGGGTAGCGACAAGTATGTCGTAAGAGACAGGAAACGATTTGAGGTGCTTCAAGGCGTCGACACAGCGAGAGACCTCCGGGCCGGTGGCGGAGACGCCATCGTTGGCCGCTAAATCCGCCGCCTTTTTGGCCGCCTCGAACAAATCCACCAATTCCCTATCCATCTTCGGAGAGAGAAAAGCGATCGTGAGGTACGAGGAGCAGCAGTAATAAATAAATAAATAAATAAATATGGATGAAATTCAAAATAGAGAATTGAAGGGGATGATCTGAAAGTACCTCCGATCTAGGAAGCAGTTTGTAGCGCAGCGTTGAGGGGGAGAAGAGGGTTCGTTGGAGATATGTCTCGGCGCAGGCTTTAACCTGGTCTGGTCTGGTCAGGACAGAGGCAAGATAGGAATGGAGTGTTTGAGACTTCAAGTACGGATCGGAATGGTTGAGCCGGGATCGGACGGTTAGGATTGCCGTTGCATTCCACTCAGATAAAATAGGAGTACTGACTACTAAATAAACAAAACAAAATAAAATAAATGATTTCCATGTACCAACAGAGAATCACATATTTCTTTTTAAAATCTATACCTTACCTCAAGTATAGTTTGTTGTTACTATGATTTTAAATTATGATATTATTATTATTATTATTATTATTATTATTATTATTATATATATATGTGTGTCGGTGTGAACACTCCGTAATCGTTAATCTTATTAAAATCTAATGAAAATATTGGATAAATATTTCATCCGTCTGGAAATGTATACACTTTTTTCTTTTATTTTGTTCCTAAAAAAGTACAAAAAAAATTTAAATGAAAACTTCTCTTATCCAAAATTATCAATTTATCTTTATTTTTAATTTCTATCTTATTTTGTGTGCATTATCTATTTAAAAATAATTATATCAAAATACATGAAATTATACATTCACTTTAATTTTCACGGTTATATAAAGTGAAACATTGTTTTGGGACGGAGAGAGAATACTTAACTTGACATTTATAATTTATGAATATTGACTAATACGTACCCCTTGAGTTTATCAATATTTTTTTTAAAATTACCCTAACATTTCCAAAATCTATATCTCGAATTTATCCAACTCACCCCACCTATCGACTAACCCACCTCCATCCTAATCCAGCCTAGTAGAGAATGTTGGTGTTGGCGCTAAATGACTCATTAGACACGGTTGAGCTGTAACGGACTTCAGATTAATAAGGTGAGATGGGTTGGTTGAGAATCACATGATGGGTGCAGGGTGGCTAGTTGATGTTGGTGAGGCGGATTTGAAAGAAGTTTGGAATTATTAATCATTGTTTGATATTATTTAAAATTATACTTTGCTATGATAAAGAT
>JBBYHH010000015.1:783241-797532 GCA_038382905.1 Daphne laureola | reverse complement strand
TGTTATGTAAAACTGTCTATTATAAGATTTTATACTATTTTTGTTAATTTATAATAATTACATAGTGTCTAAAATGATATGCGAAATTGTCTATTACAAGAGTTTATACTATTTATTTATGTATTTTACATTTCAGTGATAACGAAACTGTCTGATAAATTATAACAAATTTTTTGTGACAAAACGAAATAGTGTTTGTCATTGAAAAACATAAAAAATGAACCAAATGATAAGCAAATATCAGTATATGTTACAATAGTCTATAATATCTATTAAAAAATATTATACTGACTGAATTATTATCGGAAACTGTCTGAACGAAATTAGAAACTATCTGAATTAAATCGCGGAAGTGTTATTGATTATCCGAAAGCTCATACGGACTTCCTCAGAAACAACACGTCGATGGAAGCCACCATGATAGTTTCTATGTTTCGTCCGACATCCCTCTTTCGATCTGTTTCGCCACGAATGTTGGTCATGTGAATAAGAAAGGTGTACATCACCATAAGTTTTGAACAATTCACACATCATCGCGAAAAGCCTTCGTTCGTCTACAATGCCAAGAGCTTCATCAATATATCCCTCTGGCTTCAACATCACCACGAGAGGAGCAAGAAGTCAACCATCAAAAGACCATCGTCTGATTCATTCCAAAATTCGGTGAAGAGGCTTTGACAACTCTAGATTGGACGATCGGACTCGCCTTTTGGAAGATCGAATGCTCGTACTGGCTTCCCGGCAGTAGAGATCGGACGACCGGTTGGCAATTTAGATGACCATGAAGGTCTCACCTCCGATATCGTGCTAGTGATGAGATCACAACGGGAGTGAGCAACGAGCATGAGAGGACAACGATTGGAGCCGGAAGCGTCGATTCTCCTCCAAATCTGGACATTGGACATCAATCGGCCATCACGATTCCATGGCACCGTCCGAGTTAGAGTTCTCCAACCATTAGACGTCTCTCTCATTTCGAAATCCTTCGCCGTTCTGTTGCTTTCTGACTCGCTGGCCGTTATCTCTTCCACTCTCTGGTTTTCTCTCCATGTGTGATGTTTTGTATCCTGGAAGAGGAAACGATTCTCGTGAATTGTACGTGATGTTTGGTGGAGTATCTTGGGAAGAGGAAAAGACAAAATAAAATATTAATATTAAGGGTAAATTTGGTATTTGATCTAGTAAGTGGAATTCCACGTACCTGGAAAATAGAATTGGTACATGACTATGAGTAAAAAGTCGAACTAAAAGATCTAAACAACCAAACAACGGACTAATACCGAGATAAAAGATTGAGGAGCAAAAAACAACAACAGATGAAGACCACCAAGGCACAATGGACCGTCTCTGAGAATGCCCACACAAAGGTTGAAAAAGCGGTGGAGTAATATAGATCCACGATCTCGTCCAAGGCGCACCCAGGTAGCTCTCATGGAGCTAAACGCCATCTCATTGTACATATGCTATCGAAGGAGTCACAAAACCATAAGCAGTGCACCACCAACAATAGCCAAAAGCACGTCAGCAACCACCAAACCGAACAAAAAGCTAAAACCCAATGACACCAAACTAGACTAAAACCATAACACAAGAGCAAAACAAAAACAAACAAAAGGGTCCAAAAACACCGCAAAGATTGCTAGGCTAAACCTGCACCTAGAAAACCTTGACACCACCCAATCATGTTGGTGGGTAGAGCAGGGGAAACCCCAATCCCACTGACCCACGTTTCATAACCGAACCAAAATCCATGGCTATCTGCTGACCACCAAAATCAAAGCATTAAACATCAGATAACACATATTTCCTCGGCATTAACCAACTAAAACAACAACAAGTCTTCAGAGCATCTGTGTTGGGGTAAAGCACCACAATCAACAATCAGTGAGTCAGCTGAAACGGCAGATCCGGTACCACAGCCGACCAGAGAACCACGTCTGAACAGAGAAGCGTCGAGACCTTGACCCTTGGTGACTGCCGCCTAAGGGTTGCACAAGGCACTTGGGGAGAAAATGCTGCCTGCATATGGAGGGCCGACCACGCGGTGGAGAGGTAGAAACCAAGCCCATCGGCCGGCCACTAGCGCGGACATAGGAGGAGTGTCGCACCCAAAGCGGAGTAGCAGGAAGTCGCGATTGAGAGGGAAAACTGGAAGACCATAGAGTCGGAGAAGGCAGAGAGGCATTCGGGCTTGAGCATCGTCGGAATCCTGGAGACGCCGAGATCTGCAGCGGCACTTGGCGGCGGTGGCAACATCTGGCGGAAACCCTAAAGGTGACTAGGGAGAGCATCTTTTTCCTTTACTTGCTCTAATCCCAAGTTTGGTTAGTTCTTCGTTTTTATTTTTAAATTCACTCAAGATACTTGATTTCTATCCAAACATAGGCTCTGTGTGGGACCGGTGAAGTTCCGGCGAGCATTGGTCGGATTTTGACCTTGATCGAGTTCAAGCTTTTCAGCAATCAACTGAACGGTACCCTATCGCCGGAACTCGGCCTGCACTTAATGCTCGAATCTTTTAAGGTCTCGGATAACCAATTCACCGGTCAACTTTTGAAAATCTATGGCCGGGAAATCGCTTCAGGTGTGGTGAGAAAGAAGAGAAGGTAGATATGTTTTGGATAAAATTGAAAGATTGTGATAAGTTCAAGGAACAAATTGTAAATTAAGGTTATTTTAGTAATTCTCTTCATTTAAGAGAATATTTAACAGATAAAGTAATCATAAGACTAAAATAGGACAAAAAATACAAGCTTAGGATGAAAATATGACGAATTCTTAAAAAAAGACCAAAATATGACACATTTTAAAGTTAAGGGACTAAAAATGAATTTTACTCTGAAAGAAACTAACCATAATTTAAGTAAGGTTATTTTAGTAATTCTCATCAATTAAGAGAAAACTTAACGAATAAAGTAATGACATGACTAAAATAGGATAAAAAATACAAGTTTAGGATCAATATATGACGAATTCTTAAAAGAGAATCAAAATAGGACACGTTTTAAAGTTAAGGGACTAAAAATGGACTTTACTCTAAAACAAACTAACCATAATTTGTTGTACCCCTCCGTCCCCAAATAATTTCTTTTAACACTCAAATTAAGAAATGAAAGGAAATTTTTTTTTTGATAAAAAATACCCCCATCATTAGCACCCATCCATTTTGGTAAAAAATTATAGTAATAGAGGATGAAATGTTTGAGATTTTTGAGTAAAACAACTCAACCAAAGGTTTTTAAAAAGGAAAATATACCAAATTTTCAGCAACAACCAAACAAGAAATACGCACTATTTATTAAGGACGAAAAAAGTGTTATTTTGTTTAAACCCGTCCCGCAGGAGGGGGTATAAACTAGTTGTATATGGAGTGAAGCTTTCTTGGATTGAGTATGATATAAGAGTGTTTGCGCATAGTGCAAATTGATCTCTTTCGTGCATCAGAATTAATGTATCCTTAGTGATGCTGCTTCAACACTTCATATATATAAGGCTCCAAATGTGCTTCTTACGGTGAGCAATTTCTTTGATTGATTTTTTGAATGTTGCAAATCAATTCTTCGAATATCTGATCATTTGAAATGATATTTGTGCGTTGGAGAAGATTCCATGGCCGTTGGAGATATTTGAGCAAATTTGATTTTCACCATCAACGCATTAATGAAGACCGACTTCTCAATATTTTGATATTTTCTCCATGCTTTCTCAACCAAATCTTGTGTTTCATATCTTGAATACTTCCCTTTCAACATCTTCTTGCTTTGTATAGGATGATGCTAATTTTCAGAATGATGTGACCTTTATTTGTGTGGTGTTTTCTGTTTGAGTAATTCAACATCAACGTGTTGATGGAAGGTGTTGTTAAAACCTTCATAAGTTTATTTCTTTTCTTGGTTTGATTCCTTTCTGATCCTTCCATTTTGTGATTTTCCATTAAAAGAACATCGGATGTTGATTACCTCTACATAATTCACAATTTCCTTCACCATTTTCTATTAGCTAGGAAACAAATCCACATTAATCCAATTCAACAATTTGAAATCATATAGACAATCAACCATGTAAATGAACAAATGGCATCTAGCTTCTTCTTCTTTTTGATTTCTTGCAGTAAAGCCTAAAAAAAATAAAATTTCAAATCAAGAAGTATGAAAACTCATACAAATCCTTTATATTTACAAAACTTTGCCCACTAGTACACATGTTTTGGAATCATCAAAATTAGAGACTCAACAATGACTTAATTTGTAAGTTATTTATGTTTTAGCTTTCTTAATACTAAGCAAGTAGCTTAAACATGTTGAACAATCTGTTAAGTGTGTCAGTTGTTCTCTTTATAAAAGTAACACATGATGATTGAGGATGATGTTGGAAGTTAAGTCAGGCATTATTCTGTAGTCTCGTCTGTTAGTCATTCAAAATACTTCAGGTTAGAATTCAATCTTATGTGTTCTATTTTATGATCTGGATTTTTATTATTTATTAGCTTAAAACTCATGATCAAGTTCAGCCATTTATGTTGTAAATGCATGGTCTTGTTTTAGTGTTTAACCTTATTTTCCATCAGAGAAGAATTAGACTTTGATTAGATATCTATATTCTTTTACCTTATTTGATATAAGTTTGATCTACTTCTAGTTTGTTCTTACAACCATGTTGCTGCCAATAAGTTTTGTCCCACTTCCTTGGATGCCTCCTTCTCATTTGAGCAAGTAACTACAAACGAAATAATATTTGCTGACAGACAAAAAATGTTAGCAGAACCCAGAAAAGTGTCGGGAGAAATCCTCTTGGGCTTGCCGACACACAAAAAAAAGAATCGGCAGAAGACATGTCGGGAAAGTGTTTTCGTGACACTTTTAGTGTGTGTTGACGAAGCTTCCTAAGCTTGCCCGACAGACATTTTCTGTCAAGGAAAGTATATGAGATTTTTCCGACAAACATTTGTGTGTCAGAGAATGTAAATTATCCTCCAGATCTCATGTGTCAAGTAAAATATTTTTATGTCAAGAAATATTATGTGTCAAGAAAAATCTTTTTATATAAGACATTTGTATTGAGTGATTCATTTGTCAATGTTACTATTTATTAATAATGTTATTAATAAATATTATTTAGTAATAGTAATTGATGAAATAATAATAATTAAACACTAAAATCTACTTTATTAATAAAAATGAAATTTACAATAATTATTCGACAATCTTAAACATTCTTAAGAATTGTACCTACTTTGAAAGTTGCTAAACAAACTAAATAATTCAAAATATAACTAAACAAGTTTGAGTTAATCATTAAACCCCTAATTTCCGGATCCTTCAGACTGGTGGCTTCCATTTGATGATCTATGATTTGAAGGAAAATGTTCATCATCAACCTGGAAAAAAAAATTAAGAAGAAAAATAAGAAATTTACAACTTAATTAACCATATCCAAATTATACAACTTAACACTTGTATTATACTTTTCAAACTTGTACCTCCCTTAGCATACAAAAAAATTGAATTACAGGAACCTCTACCCTTGAAAAAGAGGTCTTATGTGATCAAGCATTAGCAAAAACAAAGGGAAAAGATCTAATCTCTTATCTTAACTAGAGAACAACTAAAACCAGCTAGCAACTAATCTGGATTGCTAAAGGGAGAGATTGATTCTACTAAAAAAAATATCAATCTGAATTTGACCATCAAATCAGAGAAACAGAACAAATGCATGCGATTGTTGAAGATCAAACCAACCAAATGATCATGCATGTCTAAAGTTGACCTCCTATCGAGAGAGTAGTGCCAATCAGCAGCGCTGGTAAACCCAACAAACCCCCTCCTATTTAAAGAGAAAATAGAATGACTAAATATTTACTAGTATAGAAACTAAATTTAATTTTTCTTGCCATTTTGTGCTAAAAAAACTCTAATTATAACACTCTGCCACAGGTTACCAAGTTCTTGTTTGGTTGGCTGGAACATCATGTTTTACTGTTGTCTTAATAAAAAAAGCATATCTCCATTTCCATATCAGGGCAAATAAGTAATTAATACCTTTTTCCCCAGCAAAGAATCATGATGTCTTTCTATGGGATTACACAGGAATAAAGTCACAACTGTAAAATGCAAAACCAGAACCAGAACCAGAACCAGAACCAGATGGATATTTGTGGACTCAACGTGCAAATGGATATCAAGAAAATAAAAGAACCAACGAATATCAAGAATCACCAGAAAATGCTCCAATTGCTACCAAACAATGTGGAAAACAGATACTCTACTATATCAAGTTGTGGACCAAACACAAAGCTTCAATTGAAAGATTAATTACCTCATTACTCAAGTTGTTGAGGAGAGATCATCCTAATGGAACATCTGGCCATCAAATCCTTGATTGCCCTCCGCGCAAGTGACCCATTGATCTATAAAAATATTATCGAATCATCAAACATAACTCAACAGGACTGATATGCACATTTACAGTAAGCGTAATTGAATATTTCAGAAGAACACGATAGAAAAAACAAGCCTCAAAAGCTAAAATGCAGTCGATACATAAAATGTAATGAATCAATGCAAACATAGAGCAGTGTTCGATGAACATGCGCATATAAATACAACCACAGGATCATTAATTTCATCAAAAGTACATGAACCCAGAAAAAGCTTGTGAAAATAAAAAGCAAGAAAAAAAAAGGTTAAGACACATCCCAGTTTCAATACAGTCTACTACCAATGATGGATGTAACAGTCAGATGTTATATATCATCTCTTGATGTGAAATAGAATCTTAATAAAAACTAAGATTGAATAGAAACCTTAAACCTTACAAAAGGAGAAGAAAATGCATGTTTTTAAGAAATAACACATTACGCATCAGTGGTCAACATTTTACGCATAATTGGAAGAAGAGTTGGCTCAATCTGGATGAAAAGGTCAGGAAGCTAGCTAACTGATTCAAGAATGGTGCTTGTAGCCCGCAAACAGTCAGCTGCAGCTAGAGCACCAGGATCATCAGCTTCATCATCAACTTCAGCAGTATTCATCCATCTCCAAAATGCAGCTGCCTGGAAGAACGAACAAAAGTATCTTACAATCACACTGCTTCTACTGTGATACAGGCAATAAAAGCCAATAAAATATAGTACTACATTAACAATGCAAATATACCAAGTTTTGGCATAATCCCAGAGAATACAGAGTCATCTCTTCTCCAAACTTGTCTACAATAATTTCCAATGTAAAAACCAGGCGTTCATTCTCAACCTCATTCATTAGTCCAAATATTTCTGCAGAAAAGGAGGATAGGATTCCTTTAGAAGCATTGCTCGGAAGCTATACATGGTCCATTGAAGTTTAAATCTATTGCACAAACATGACAATAGTGATTACATCATAAATAACATGTAATGGAAGGATGCTTAACCAAATATCTATGTTTTCTTTATGGGAAATAATTCCAAGAAAAAAACATGTTGCCATCGGAAAGGTATAATAAAAGAAAAAGATTAGTGACTGAGTGACACTTCCTTCTGAGCCCTTAGATTATCAATTTATGACAACACAGTAGACATAAAGCTGATATTGACGATATCAAACAGAACTAAGCAACATTTGTGTATGATTACCACCGAGTAGTTGAGGAAGGAAAGGTCGAATCTCATTCAAATCTGCAAAATCAGAAATTTTTGAAAGAATGATTAATAATTTAGCACAAATTAAATAGAAAAAGGAAAATCCGTGGGTACCTTGGCAAGCTTCAACAAATGATCTCAACGCAAAAACTGAATCAACTCAGACAGGAAGCTCCGGATCATGCAATCCACTAACAACCTGATGGAGTGCTTTATGGAAATTATTCTGATCTGAAAAGTTGATACGGGCGTATTGTCCTGCAACCCAAGCTGCCTAGATAAAATGAAATAGAAAGGAAGCAAAAAGTGAGACATACAGATGCATAAAATCTCCACCAAAAAGGTTCAGGTGACAAATGAAACAACAATATTTGGCAGCCTGTAACTAGAAAACAGACTAGAGAGTTATCGCATGGAGGGGATGAAAACCATTGTATAAAGTGGTTTACTTCCAAAACAATGATCCAAGATCTTCAAGTGAAATTTATAACAGGTAAAGGGTAACAACTGAAGTTGTGTATTTTACTACTAGAAAATCTTGTAACTAATGCCAAAAGTTAAGGTCCTCCAAAATGTCCAATATGACGGAAGGCAGACAAACAAGGAAGTGAAAGGAACTTCCCCAGACCGAAGCAGCCAACAAAACAAAACATTGGCGGTAGCCATACATAAACCTTACTGAAAGTTCCATAGCTTGGCAACTTTTGGAAAATCTCATTTAAACAAATCGATGATAAATAGAGATGCCTCAACACATTACATAGATACAAGAAACCTGTTAGTAAACCATATGAGATGTAAAGCTACCCAATATAGTGTCAAGCTGTAAGGAAACAGTATCATCAGAAACACTGTAGTCAAAGACCCACACACACACAAACTTATGCACGTGCACATGTACATGCATGTATGAATGTATAGACGAATAATGTCTTCATTTTATATTTCTACCACTTAACTGATCTCTCTCGCTCTCCACTGTAAAATTCAATTGCTCCTATTAGACAGCCAACTATTTCTAACTGATCATATAAACAGGCATGTGTAAATTAGATGTTAAACCTTCGCTCTAAGATGACCAGGAGGACTACTGAACTCAGGGTAAACATGCTGCACTAGCATATGTTCCAGCTCAGACTTATATGGTTCAGTCTTTTTCAGCTTGTCACAGAGTGCACCAACAGCAAGTAAAGCACCATCCTTCTGACGATGAGGTCTACATTCTGCAGGAGCTTCATTGTATCTGGAAAAAGTAACAGGAACCCCAGAAAACCAGGGTAAACAGACAAATCAGGCCTCGAATTGGATGATTACACCTGCATTTAGGAATTAAAATTAAACAAACACCTTCTGAAAATTGCCACAATGAACTGAAGAAATTTTGGAAGGTTATCTTTCCCACGTTTCCTAACCAACTCAGCAACAAAGTCCATTGATGCTGTCCTTGGACTATATAAATCTTCCATTATATCTGGAACACACATGCAGTATTATGAAACACTTACTATTCAACTATCCAAAAGATCAAAAGCCATGTTACATAAACTCACCATAACCTTTCCTCACATATTCATGAGGATCTTCCTCCCATAGTTTTTTATCATCATCACTAAAGCACATGAGAGGAAAGACTATCTCAAAGAGAAGAACATCAATCCTCGGTTGCAGCAGTGTGTACATGCTACTTTTTGAGATACTGCATAGACACAAAAAAAAAATTGGAAATCGGAAGGAAAAGAAGAAATACAAATGAAAAGGTGATAAGATCCCATTAAATTTAATACAAGCTGAAACTGCAACATAAAAAACTTTGGAAAAAGATGGTTGACAGATCACCAAGCAGATAAGAGTAGAGGTCACTAGTAGTGAGCCCCATTAAAAGATTTTATTTTTTACTACTCGCTGTAATTTGTTATATATATATATCAATGTTCAGTGTGACCAACAGTTATGTAATCATGCACTCAAAATTACAAATGGCTCACAATTTCATGAATTCTATTGATAAAAAGTGTTGCCCCAAAATTGTGAAAACATAACCCGAGTACTAATTTTTCTATCAGTACAAACTTCAAACTACCAAGGTTTTTTTGTTTTCACTTTCTACCTTGTTATATTAACCACCCATTTCTATATCAACGAAAAACAGGAGCCAAGCAACAAATGAATCTGAAACGAGAAAAAAAACCCCATCTCTCAAAAAATAAGTAGGATAGAAGTTGCTGCTACACTTGTCAAAAAGAAAATCCAAATTTTCCTCTAAAATCACTTAAAAAAACCAATCTGCTGCTTAAAGTGATGGCAATCATGAGAATCTTCTGAATGTTGACAAGTGCCACAAAAAATCAATGAATGAATATAAAAAAAATCAGATAAAGATGTCAAATTCTTCGTGGTAATTCTAATACACTAGTGAAAACTGGATGCACCTCAATGATACTGAAATCTGAATATACGTAAGCTACAATAACTTGTTGCATATAAGCGTGAACTTTACCCCAATAACCAGTTAGGAGAATTGAAATTTTAACTTCAATGTGTTAAAGTCCTAAACTATGCCAACATTCACTACCTTCCCAACCAATAGGTACCAAAAAGCTACCACGATAACACCGACTGTTGGAAAATCTTGTTGCACCTATGTGCACATTCTAATAGGACTGGTGATAACTTATACTCCCTCCGTTCCAGTTTCTTTGATACATTGACTTTTTTGTCATAGTTTGACCTAAATTTTCTAAAAATGTATCTATTAAAAAATTATAGAAAAAATACATTTAGAATCTACATGTTGCAAAGATTCTAAATATATTTTTTCTAAAAAAAATTAACAAACACATTTTTTGAAAATTTAGGTCAAACTATGACCAAAAAGTCAATGTATCAAAGAAACTGGAACGGAGGGAGTAAGTAGCAACATAACTAAAAGGCATCAATCTACACGCGAGCTACAAAAATAAATCTAGAAAGCTGGAGGTCTATAACAAGAAAAAGAAACAAAGAGATTGTACCGGTAGAAATGAACCATATTACATACCAGCTGCTTAGATATTGAAGAATAAGATTGATAACTCTATCAGGCAGATAACCTCCAGTACGGACAGCATTTAGCAAATTCAAATGGCAATCCAAAGTTTTCCCGGAATATTCTTTCTGAAACATTTGAGCAAAGGCTTTGTTTTCCAAGTTCTGGAGCTTTAAATCTCCCAACCTACCACACATTGACTAAAAGTGAATAATCTACGTAAGAAGCAGTTTGTTTAGTTTCATGCTGTTGCAAAAGAAAAGGGCTTACCGAGTATACAGCCTATTCAGAATTTGAACTATCCATTTCTTCACCTTCCACCACCCCCATGACTTTCTGAGCTCTGGATCTACTGGCTGACCCTCCAAAGGAACAGGTCTCTCCAAAACATTTAAGAAAATTGCCATCCAAGCACTAAATACATTCGGATCAAGTATCTGCTTGGGTATCTCTAACTGAAAAATTTAAAATGGCTCAAGAATGGTTAGAAACTAAGAAAAACGTTATCTACAAAAGTAAAGCATTTACCGTACTAGGTCCTATGGAGTAAAAAGGGCATATAAGACAATTTGATTAAGGTAAAAAAAAGCTTTAGTTGATTGCAATGATCTCTGTAGGAGGAAGAACATGTTTTTTGAGAGGACAAATCAAATAGTTACAGCTAAATGCTCCCTGGGCCAGAAAGAATTATACTTCCACCCAACCAAAACAGGCTCATAGCTCAAGAAAGTGACCACTTATTGATTCAGAGAAGGTGTCTTTGTTATTCTTTTTCATTACAACAAAATAAGTGTGTAATAGCTGAAACTCTAAATTAAAAATGGGGACAAAAAAATAAGATGACTACGATAGGATATGGGCCAAATTATTGCGAATGAGGGAGTATGTAACAAGGGAAATCAAGGACGATTGCAACAATAAGTTGCACAACCAAGTCAGATCATCAAAAAAATACAACATTCGAACATAATATAAAACTCAAGTAATACGAGCACGTTGTTAATTTGAGAACGTACATAAATAGACGACCAGAAAATTTTGCATATAAGCTTGATCAGGTCTGCTACTTCTATTGGTGGATTGACAATCTGAACAAATCTGCTGAGTATATTAAGAAGGTGGGGAAATGTTTCTTGAACTATCTGGTGAATTGGGGTCCTCTCCTCCTCAGTTTTGAACCTTCAAATAATAAAAACAGTGCTAACAGTCCAGGATAAGATATCGTACTAACCGAGCATAGAGAAACTCTTGTGTATCATTTTGGGAAAATGGGTACAAAAACAAAATGGAATCTTTAAATTGCATTGGATTAAAGAATACTATGTTAGAGTAATATCAGAAATGAGGGAAAACAAAAACATATACCAAGTATAGAATGAAAACATAACCATTGCGAATAGGGCAAAAGAGAAAACAAAAACAAATACTTACTCATATTTTCTAGCAAGAATCCGCAATACAAATAAAGCTCCATAGACCTGCTGATCCTGCAAGTTATGCTTTACCCAATCCAGAAGGCGGGGCCATTGCTCAGGATAATCCGCATGGATAATTGTCTTGATGCACTCCCCCAGTTGTACCCTGAATCGAGAAATAAAAGTATCCAAGAGTCCATGAAAAAAAGAAGTATGGATCTCATAAGCAAGTACAGGTACAATGTGGCAGCGGGATATAAAGGCCAAGGCTGGTCCATTAGATTAATTTCAGAAACAATTATACCATAAAGGAATCATTTTGGTCGCATGGACATGGTAATTTCGTGAAACTGGAAATTTAAGGAAGGCAAGAGAGTTTGTTACAAAAAAGAACCTTATTAGAGGAGGAACTTGAGCAACAAAGATAAGAATGTTATCCCTCACCAACTCTTTATCATTTTGCAAAACCCTCTGCGGTTCATCTGCAACAAATTAGAGCAGACAACAATCAATTGGTCATCAAATAATACTAAAGCAGCTGAAACGTCCTATGGATAGGGTAAAAAGAACCCACTTAAATCATGAGGCGCCCAGTGCTTGGCAACGAAGTTCTTGAAATGGATACTTGCAACCTGACGCACCGCAATGTCGCAGCTATTGTCCACGATAATTTGCAGCAACCTGACCAGATGCTGGGGCGTGTACTGAAACTGCAAATGATAAAGAAAAATGAAGGCAATTACAAAAGGACACGGCTAAGAACGATAGAGGAAAAGGGTGGAAACCTGAGTGAGACTTTGCTCCGCAGCCTTGCGCTCCTCCGGCGTGGGGCTGAGGGCCGCTTGGAGGATGACGGCGAGGCTGGGGAGGTCCATGGAAGAGCAGAGCAGTCACTCCGGTTGAAGGAGTGAGTGAGTGAGTGACCGCTGCGGAGAGGGACGGCGGAGAGGTGCTCAAATCCCTAGGGTTTATGGTTGTTTTATGTTCGGTAACTAAACCCTTCTGTTGCTCCGTACGCGCGTACCTTTTAGGTGTTACCGTTACCGTTACCGTTACCGTTACCAATAGCTTAGTCTCTTTTTATTACACGTATTTTAATTCTTTTTTCTTTTCTTTTTTTGATAAAACACATATTTTAATGAAATTTTTTGTCTTTCTAATTTATGTTTGATGCAAATTATTTTCAAAAAGAAGTTGCGAATAATTTCTATAATTTTAGAAACTAAAAATATTTATTTATCAGTTGAATCGAAATTATTTGTTTTACCACACTAAAATGCTGATGAAACAAATCATTTATTATATGCTGAAAATGAAAAATCTCGTCTTTTTAGGTGATAGTACATCACATGTTCTACTCTTCCCAAATTTCACTACAAATATTTTAATTTTTTTTTTTTACATTTTCTTAACTTTTTTACTCTATATTTTTTTTTTCATAATTCGATTTTTTATATATATTCAGTCAAATGAATGCACAAGTTAGACGATGCGACGGCAAGCAGCGATGATTTGGTATATGTACGGGTCGAGGAGAGTGGGTTAGGATGGGGAAGGGTGGGTGTGTGAGGTGAGGAGTTCGTTCGGGCCGCTAGTAAAGAGTGGGCGGAGGCAGCACAGTCTAGGGAGGGCAACATCACCGGGTTCGGGCCGCTAGTAAAGGGTGGGCGGAGGCAGCACAGTCTAGGGAGGGCAACATCACCGGAGTCAGGTTGGAGGTAGGTTGGGTATAGTGGAGATGGGGATGAACTTAAGCAATGTTCAAAGTTTTGGGACAGAAAGTAAACTTATTTTAGTTAAGAGGATAGTATGATATTTGACCATAATTGTCAAACTCTGATATTGACAACGTCTTTATTTAAATAAATTCATATCTCTTTATTTTATTTTTTATAAAAGATTACACAACTTTAATTATGGTATCATAATACCCCATCAATTCCAAAGTTTTACATATTTATTTTTCAACATTTAACAAATACGGAAGTTGTTACTATTAATGAATAGCACCCATCCAATCGAGTGGCGTCACGTCAGATTTTTTTTTTTTTTTTTAAAGTGTGTTCATTTTTGCTATTTGTACGAGAAATTTTATGAATTTTGAAAATTAATATATATATATATATATTACTTTTAAAATGTATTCATTTATGCTATTTATAAGAGAAATTTTATAAATTTTAGAAATTGATATCAATTTTTCTTTTAATTTTTTTTTAATTTGTATTGATCC
>JBBYHH010000015.1:757797-775044 GCA_038382905.1 Daphne laureola | reverse complement strand
TTTAATAACTAAATAAAATGTTTAAAGATCATTTTTATAATTTTAAATAAGGTCCAACTAATAAATTATATACCTATATATATACTTTCAGGGGAAAAAAAAAGAGGTCACGAACCCCCCTGTACATAAGGTGCATCCACCTTTGACATATTCAGTTTCACATGAACCAAACATGAGCTACAAGGCAATGAAGCATATAGAACAATGTCCAGGATAGCGTTTCCAGAAACAAAGTCATGGCCTGGTTATGAATTCTATATAGTTCCAGATGCATAATTGGTTATTTTTGCCTAGGTAAAAGAGCTACAGCTTCCTAAACCACAGTTGCTTCTCTTTCTGAAACAGTCCTCTTTCCAGTGCTCCCACCATTGAATTACTTATTAATACTCCTACTGAAAGAAGAAAATAACTGCTGACAGAATGCACTCTCTAATATCTTCTTGCTTATTACGGAGTATTACTTAATGATTAATGCTCCCTGGGTAAAAAAACAATTAAATCTCGGATGGATATAGTTTCTACCTGAAGAGAGAAAGATAGTGTATAATTAACATGACAATCGTCTGGAGGAGTTATCAGATCTATTGGGCACGTTGGACTGTCACAAAGGGACTTTGTAACCCTACACAAAGAAATGAATGTTTTAATACAAAAAGAAAGCTCCAAAAATTTTGATATAGAAGTGTTAGATATTAAAAGAACCAAGGTTTCGTACTCACACATTTCTGCTAGTATCATCATCTAAAGGAGCTTGAAGTAACGAACCTGGTCCGACCTGATGTGAGCACAAATTAGTTTTACAAGAAAAAAAAGGTACTCAAATATATAGGTTTAGCAAACACTGAAAAACAGGTGATTGATTCCATAATATTGCATGTGTGCATCAGATATTGGTGGAAGATCAGCATATCATTAAATGATTAACTACAAGTCCAAAATTTGGACAGCAAAGCCATAAAAAGCTGCAGAATGTGTTCATACCAATCATCCAAATTGGTGAATATCCAACCAATGCAAAAATTTGCTTAATATTGATAATAGAAATAATGAAATTCTCATGTTCCACCATATATAGACAACACAAAACAGTTCGTGATAAACCAGCAATGCCTTACAGTTATGTTATAAAAAAGAGACAAGGAAAGCCTCTGGCCTATAATCGCATCTCCATGCCCAGTCAACGTCAGAAGTCCTTGACCATAAACAGCCAAGTTCGAGTTGGAGATAATAACAGAATTTTGCTGCAAATGGAACCAGTGAGCTAAATAGGTTTTCTCGACTTCAAACATTTAAGAAAATATAACAATATGCCCTACCGTTAGAACAACCAAATTCCTCACTTCAAGGATAGATGCAGTGACAACAGTATTTCCACGTCCATCAACTTGAATTGTGGAGTTCCACATGAGCAATATTTTCACTGAAACCCTAAATGCACCAAATACCTTCATTTGAAATGTCATATTCAGATCAAAGTTAAATCTTCAAATAGCTTTAGGATTTTTCATTTTTTTTCTTTTACAAAAATAAAACAAACAGGAAACAACAAACGAGATTCAACGAAAAGAACCAAGAATATTCGAAGTTTAGGACTTCAGGTACATATTATCATTGATCTGTTATATGTGTCATTTTATTTTTATTTGAAGTTGCCTTTTGATTCTATTTGTATAAACGACATAACTATGAGACTAGAAGTCCTTTCAGACTTCCACATTATAGGAACATGTAAGAGTAAAAACACGGTGAATATTGTATACCTTGATAACAGAATCACTCATCAGAAGTTCTTCAGCCACCAGCTCAAATTCTGATACTGGATATGCAGACAATCCAAACACAATAGTCCCTCCACGGTATAGCCCGATTTCTCCTCTAACCTGCAGAATCAGAAGGAAACTATTCAATAAAGTAAAGGTCACGTAAACTTTAAAAACTGTAGTATCCAATGACACTTGTGCACTAATTAAAGAGACTTTGCAAGATGTCAGGAAATGCTAATTATTCAATTTCAAACCATGTATACTCCTGTCCAATTAAACTTTTACATCTAGCTTTCAAACCTATGTTTAACTTAAAATTAAACTAGGAACAAAAGACTTCCAAAAGAAAAAAAAAAATAGCAACTAAAAACATTCAATTGCAGTATGTGTACATAATTTGACTTCGTATATCAAAAAGCTTAAGAAAAAAGTCACAGACTAGATTTTGAAACGAAACTTAGCAATTAAAAAGGAACATAAGATTATAACTTTTCCTCATTACTCCGGAAAACATTAATAGTTTTAAATATTCTTAAATTGAAAATAAAAGTGGTTCCAATATTAAAGACCTTTTGGCTGCCTTCGTTTCTTATGCACAAATAACTGCATAAAACACTACTCAACATTCTCCCACTAATTGTACCAACAGATAGCAAGAAGACAAAAGAAATGTTATTCTTTCTATCCTTCCATTACAAAACGCAGATGAAACACAGATTAAATATAAAATGACACTATAACTAGGACATCTATGTTCTATCAGTGTCGCAAACGCTTGAAGATAAAGCTCATTGGCCTGGGTATCAAACAAGAGGAACAAGTATGTTCCTCAGTTCCCGTGGCAACATAACATATATCAACATGTCCTCCTTTTGTTTACCATCATCCCAAGCCAGATTTCTCCCTCAAACAACTTCAACCTTGACGTAACAAATTCCAATAACTTTGTACCCATACATGATCCTTTTTTTGTGAACTGATGACAACTTCCTAACATTTTCTGGTGGAACTCATGAGGCACCATCCAATGCTCTAGAGCTTCTACATGATCGGGGAAATCAATACTAACTTGGTAGAAGTTGTTTGGCTTAGCTTTACTGTGCACAAATCCAGTACTCTAGGCCTATTGAAGTATGGAGTGAAATGCCCCAAAGCTCCATGACGGAACAGGATTCTCAGCTGTTATATGAAGTTCCCAATTAGACATGCTAGTCTCCATCGTGTCATTTTTGCTTTTTCAATTAATTAGCCCATTTGACTTGCATGTTTCAATATTCAATGTCACCCAAGTATTCATGAAGAATAAGAATTTGGAAAAAAATCCCCAAAAAATATACTTAGAAAAAAATATGTTGCAAATTATGATAGACATATAAATTTTTTAACTTTAAACATCTAAACATCCATGACAATAAATCATAGATTAAATACTACTCTAGAGGACGGAGGGA
This sequence comes from Daphne laureola, assembly GCA_038382905.1. Classification (NCBI taxonomy): domain Eukaryota; kingdom Viridiplantae; phylum Streptophyta; class Magnoliopsida; order Malvales; family Thymelaeaceae; genus Daphne; species Daphne laureola. The sequence continues at coordinate 771,830 of JBBYHH010000015.1, read as the reverse complement.
GTACTATGCATGGTTGCACATGCAGAGCATTGATCAACAAGGGTTCCAGCATCAGAAGACAAACTAACTAAGAGCATCTACACTAGAGGACAAATAAATGCTCTAGTTCAATTTGATAATGGAGAAGGAAGGTAGTCAGGCATAGGAGCGACTGCTAATTCTCCAGAGAGTGGAGTATAATAATGGTCCCTAAGCTAAGCCAATTATCAAAACAATACTTGAAAAAAGCATGTATCTTGGATGTTGGGACAAAATAAGCAACCTGGACTCTACTCCACAGCAAAGGAACCAGAACCATAGCATTATTCTCCACATAAACATTTGACCATAAGGGCGTAGTTGGAAAAACAAGCAAAGGAGTTTCTGTTTCTGTTGAGATGTTGTCATTGCCAACTCTTAGGCTCAGTAGATCTGCATTAAAGTATGTGCCAGCTGCTCCAGCATTTCCAGGACAACCGATGCTTAAACCACCTGCCAAAATAAGACGATGCTATGTGAACAAGAGATACTTCAGTGGAGTCGCGCTCAAATGAACAACGTACAGAACTCCAATCTCAAATGAATACAAGGTTATCAAATGCTAGGGAATTCAATTTGAATTTACCTGTTTCAGAAATTCCTTACAATTAGTTATTTAAATAAGAATTATCAGTCACATAAATTACATTAAACAGATGGACAAAATCTAGTATTACAAAATTAAAGCAGCTTTTGCGTTGGCTTTAAAATCGGCACTGATTGGCTTATTCATTAACTTATTGTCCACTGGAAAAAGTCTTCAATTACAAATGTTTCTCCGAATGCAAAAAGTATACTCAAACTAGCATGCTCATAAAATGGTAGCTCTAAGACAGAAGCAGGCATATAGAGACCAGTTCTGCAAGTTTAGGGATGTCAAAAGCTGGACCGACCCGAACAACTCGTCCGAACCCGACCCAACCCAAGATGATTTAGGAAGTCAACAACCTGAACCTGATTAAGGTGAAACCCAAAACAACCTGAACCTGAAATGACACGAACCTGAAGGAAACAAAACTGATCCGAACATAAAATTCGGTTTTGTGGTTAGTTGTTTATTTTCATATTCTGCCCTAGTTTAATGTTTTCTTTTAATATTTTTTCATATTAAAAAAAAATCATGCATATGCAGAATAATACTCCATATAATCTGACCTGATTTCAACCCAAAGTAACTCGAAAATGAAAGTACGGCAACCTGATTCTAACCTGAACCCGAAAAAGGCAAAACCCAATCTCAACCCTAACCTGATATCAGCTCGACCCGAACCGATTGACCCGCCCCGCCCGATTGACATCCCTATGTAAGATAATAAAGAACTTGTTCATATACCACGAACACAAGACAACAAACATGCTAATGATTTTAGGCCACACCCTTTTTACATGTAATAACCGTCTCTCAGACAAGAAAAGGCTTGTTTGTTGGCTAACTCACTTCCATTATCATATAGTAGAATTATCAGTACGAACCATGCACAGTAACTTTTATGTCTTCTTGTATGCTGTAACAATCCAACGATATTCTTCCACCCCCACCCCCACCCCAACCTCTACCTCCTGCTGCGCTGATGGTACCATTTCCTTTCCTGTGACAACAAAACATAAATAACGTGATCAGCCAGAACATGGGTTGATTGATCAGCAAGAATATCAAGAATATTCTCACCGATACATAGGGAGCACAACCAGAAGGGGAAGGGGTTGAACTCTACTTGGCTAAATCAAAGTCGAATAACTTAACTAAAATTCTAACCCATTTTATAAATTAATAAGAAAGAGCGGCTGTCATAGCTTAGTTCAAGAGCTAAACCAATTTAGCCTTTATTAGAGGCTTTGATTCATGTAAATGCCTTACGAGCTATTAGACAGATAAAGGCATTCCAAAAAGAGAACATGAAGGCACAACAAGAAAGAAAGGGAAACTTCATCAAAAAGAAAAAAAGAAAAAAAAAAAAAAAGGGAAAAAAACTAAAAATACAAGGCAGCAGACAGGTGATATGTTGAATAGCCTATAACACAAGAACTGCATCCTAGGATTCAAGTTTGACCAGTTCTGCACAACTTTTGTAAATGCCAACTAGTTTAGTAAAAAAATCATTCTAATCGAAAGCGTATACTTACAGCTTTAAAGAATGTACAAAAATGCTTCCACCAGATCCACCTCCACCATGTTGTCCTCCTTCTCCACCATCTGCTTCTATTGATCCATTCAGATACAGAATATCTTTGACCAGAATCTTAATACGCCCTCCACCATTACTCCCATATGGATTTTTCTTTGACATGCCCCCACCCTTGCTCCCATAACTCCATGGTTGAGACAAAGATGACCAGGCATAAACATCACCACCCCAATTGCTTGTATTACTATTTTTCAAACAAGAAGCACCCCTTCCACCATGTCCTCCACCAGCGCCATCGTAACCAACAGGTGTGCCACTGGTTTGAGGAGGTGGTGAACCACCCAAAGATGTAGCATTAATTGATGAACCGTAGCCAACAGTCAAATTAGCAGCAGAAATAATTACAGAACCAGCAACAATAGCCACATGCGATCTCACATTGACAGTTCCAGACAAATTAAAGGTGATCACACAGCCTTCCAAGGGACACTTTATTAAAACATGCGAAAGTATGTCCAAATTTCCAGTACCATATGCATAAACATCAAAATTCAGATATAAATTTGAATTTAGAATGCAATTGGCGTTTAGTGATCCAATTCCTCCCAAATCCTGACAAGATACAGAATCATTTGATGTAGCAATGGTGGATATGTCAGCTTCTATGGTGGTGCTATCTTCAATTATATCGCACACTAGTCCCGATACACCTTTGTACTGATTTAAACTATAAGACAACGTGGGTGTATAGCACTGTCCAAACAAAATGAACCAGCAAAGACAATGCCAAATTGCCAAAGGATGCATGATAATCCACCAATGCTGGTCATGAGGCAGCAAGGCAGCACATTATTCTATAACTCAGTTCCACCTGACTCTCTTCATAGATCTTGTTGCACAAATCTCTACAATTAAGTGATTTGGACCCCCTTAAAGCTCCTTTCATTACTCAAAATATTCTCATTCTGAATCAAGAAGAAAAAAGTAATATTTATGATGATGTATCAGAATGCTTTGAATCATGAAAGCACACAGATGACAAGGCCTTAGAAACAGCGATCCCAGTCCTGCAAAAAGACCATCAACTTAGGAATAGTTCACATAAAAAAAATGTCAAAGCAGTCATATTCTTAAAACTGGCCATCATGAACACTAAGGTGTACCAAAGTGATCAGATAAATGGCAAACAACTAATAGAAGTACATGAACCTTGTTCCCTTGTTTCTCCCTGATCTGAGGAGATAAAAGGGAAAGTGAAGACAAAAGTCTATGGGAAGTCATACAACTTCAGCTATGAGTAAATAAAAAAGGCTCCTTTATTTTCAGGTTGGGTTGTTGGGTTGTTGGGCTTTGGGCATGGGAGTGTTGCAGTGTTGGAAGTCAACACTGACTTCAGAAGAAAGGTCTAGAAGCAGCAACAACTGAGAGCACCGGCATTAGTAGTGGCTAATACGTAGTTTGTAGCATTAGCATATGAGAAACTTTATAGCTGGATTAGGAGACTAGAGAAAATCTGTAGATATATCAGCTACTAATGCCGACATAATAGATAGTTACTAGGACTAGAAAAATCTGCAGACCTATGACTGGTAGTAATATAGGAAGCACGCGTGTGCCGTGTGTGTAAGTAAGTGCAGCAAGAGTGGAAATTAAAGAAGTGTGGGTGCAATTGTGAGGCGTGAGTGAAGAGTGCTCAACTGAGGTGAGTGAAAAGTAGATTGACTGTTCCGTGAGTGCTTGGGTACAAATAAGTGAGTGTAATATAACAGATGGAAACCTCTAGAAAGAAATTGAAAAACCAAGCTTGCTACGAAAAATGTAAATATCATTCTCCTCAACTGAGTCCAACTCAGGAACCAAGAAACTTCCTAATCACAAGTAGCAGGCCTCCTAAAAAAGAGTCCAGCTATTAAATGGCAACACGAATGGTCATGACAATTTTAATTCTATTCCATGCATAATGTAGGTCCAACACCACTGTCGTTTATGATAGCTGCAAGTCAGTTCTACTTAATTCCCTACCATCCCTTGACTCCTTTGACTATCATTATACCTGAAACTGATCTATCCTTAACTCATTTATCATCTACAGTCACGATTACTAATATTAGCTCCTAGAATAATTGTCGAAGCAGTACTTTCCAACAACTCACAGGCTAGAAATCTTAGAATTCAGAGGAAACGCACATACAATCAGAAACGCATGCAAGTCAGTTTAGAAACATCAAGGCATTCAAGTCAGTTCAGAAATCCGCGAAGAAGCGATCTATAATTCGAATTTCGAACTCCAGATTATCAGACTTCAAGCAGTTCATAATCGAATCCGAAAAATTAAACATAAACAAAAAGAAATCAGACGAAACAACTGAACTTACAAGGCAGAAATCTGAAGTTGAGTGAAGCTGTGTCTGCTCGAATCATCTAGAGACTTATTGATTCAGAGACAATCGAGGAAATGGTCTGGCTTTGTGTCTACGCTTTTTGCTTTTTGAAATCGGAATTTGTTTAGAGAGAGAAAAAGAGTGAGAGAGTGGAGAGCATGCTGCAGAGAGAGGAGCAGAGAGTCGCTCAAAAGTCCAACCAAACGACGCTTATGCTTAGCTGGACTCCGTTACAGATTTACCCGCGTGTATTTTTTTGTAAAAAAACAAAAAGGAGAAACATTCGGAACATCACAAATGTATTTGATTTGTGTCAACGCTAACCATACTGTTTTCTTTGTGGCAATCTTACCCACAAAAATAACGATTAAAAAAGGCTTTCATCGTGGTGCCTGATAACTAACTTATCATAAAATGACCTCATATATGTCTAGTTTCATTTACTTAAATCTTCAAAAATAAGAAAGAAGAGTTGATTACAGAGAAAAGGACAAGTTAGGCATCATGAACAAACAGTAACTTGATGGGTCCCACGCCACATATAGATAAAGACCTGAGCTTTTTTTTAACCTCCAAATTTTCGTTCCCAAAATACAGATCTCAAATAACTAGAGATACTGATGACAGAATAGAATTGTACCTAGATAATTGAACAGCCAGATTTCCTCCGATAATATTCCGAAATTACGAAACCATGAGACTCTAGAATCCAAACTAACTCGCTCAAAAAGTCGTACGAGATTCATAATTTGCCAAGTAAAACCCACTAATTTACTAGTTACCATTTACCTCTTGTAATCAACGCCCTTGTTAAAGACGAAAAGAAAGCATCAACTTAATTATAAATGTTTGTTCACGAGCACTGACAGAGCCTCAAGCTCAATTCGAATTTTATCAAGCTCAAACTCAAGCTCGGTTCGTGAAAGATTCAAGTTCAACTCAAACTCGAATTTTTTCTTCTTGCAAGGAACCTCTGTTCTTGCGTTGATGCCTGTCAAAAGATGCAGATGAAGATGAAAAAGAAGGGTAAAGTAGGAAACTAACTCACAAATTCACTTTAACTTTACAAATTCACAAATTAATGGGACCGAGGGAGTACTTGAAACGAACACGATATATATGGAACCACTGGTACCAATCATAATCATTGAGACACGACGACACACATAATAGAAGATATTCATTCACGCTAGCTATGATCCTCCTGTTCTCAATACAAAACACAATCACATATCCCCAATTGAAGAATTAAGCAAGAGTTCTAATTACATGTCAGGAAGAGCTAAAAGGGTATACCGTGATTCGCCTATACAAAATCTTCAAGCCTTGAGCTGCTTCCCAAGTGATGAGCAAATATACACTGCAACAATCAATGCCTGCTCTTGACAACTCTGGAACCCAGGTCTAACCCTTTAGCGAAACCTTGATCATGTATGCTCTTCTTTCTAAACCATTACTTTTCTCAGAAACAACGCAAAACAGCCAACAGGTTCTCGTACTACACTTAAAACTCAGCCTATGGGATGCACTGTCCATGTTTGCTCTGTACCACCATATCCATCACCCACCTCGATTTATTAATCCCAACCACCCACCACCATACAGCAGGACTATTATTTTCTCCATCGAGAATGGCCTGAGATGCACTTACCTCAGTATTGCACTCATGAGCCCCAACCAGGACGGAGCTGGCATGCACAGACAGCATAAACCAAGTTGCTGGATGCAAAAAGCTAGTCAACCCATCATCGCCAACCTAGCGGCACCGTCCCTGATTTAACCATTATAGTGAACCTTTTGGTTCTGTTGGCTCTGATTCTGCTGTGGCTGCTGAGGGGCTTGCATACTTGGAGGCTGTGTGTTGAAGTGGGCAAATGGCTGGGAGTAAAGAGAACCCATTAAACCCTGAAAAAAAATAAAAAAGAACGAAAACCAACGCATATCAAATTTCTAATTTCATAGGATTCAAGTTTGCAACAATCGATGAGTTCAAAATGCAAAACCTGAGACTGTAGAGGGTTTGAGCTACCAACACCAAATTGGCCCTGTGAAACATCATCTTGTGAAGGATCATTAAAGCCAACTTGAGTAAACAAACCTTGAGACCCATGAGTCATGTAGTCCTATAAAAAGTGACAGTGTAATCTCAGGAGAAAAACATGGAACACCCACTGTACTAAAAGATGAAAATTATTAAAGGAATCTCTTTCCTATAGATTAAAAAAACTATTGCTATTGCAAAAACCTGAGACATGAAATCATTTCCACTCCCAAAACGAGAATATCCAGCTTGGGAGTTTTGATTGAGGAAGTTGCCAGGAAATCCACCCTGTGCACCTTGTGTCATATAATCAACCCCATATGCACCCTGTGAAGCCTGCATTGTTTATCATAAGGTGAAGCCAGCCACATTTATCTTAAAAAGCAATAATGCAGGTAAAATTTTCTAAATTGAAAACTAATCCCTAAAAACTTAAACGTAAGTTGTCATTATATTCAGCAGAAAGATCAACTGATTAACTGTAATCATTCACAAAAAATATGCTCCACTGCAGTTCCTATTCACTTGCAAATCCAAAATTGAACCAAGGACAATCCAAGTTGCTTCAGCTTTAAAAAGATTTTCTTTCTATGAAAATGCAAATTTTAGTAGAGACGATTACTGTTCACTCAAGAGTGTAATAACAAAGCTTGGCATATTGCACCTGTGTTGAAAAATCAGCAACATGATAAGGAACATGGGACCCTTGGCTTTTGAAGTCATCGCCCAAAAACTCCTATAGAAAAATTCAGTAAGAACAGGATCAGATTAAACAAACGAGAAAAAAAGTCAACAAACAATGACGGCAAGACAAGTTACTTCATGGATGCAAAAATATATACTCCCTCCATCTCAGAAAAATAGGGACGCCTGTTTTTCAGCATTTAATTTATGATTTTTTTATTACAACATTTTAGCTTAAGAATTGTATAAGTTCATATGCAAATAAAAATTGAATGTGCCTAGTTTCTAAATAGAGTTTTCAAGAATTTTTTCGACAAATCATTCTTAATGATATTTAAGTCAAACACAAGAACAAAAGTCAAACGCAGCTAATTTTGTGGAACGGAGGAAGTACATAACTTATAACCAAGACTAATACCTGAGACATTCCACCCATTGAAAAACCATCACGAAATGTCTGGCTTGGCCCTTGAACTGCCATCTGCTTTCACAGGAGTTTACATAAGTTAGTAGCAAATTAAGGACAAACATTCCAAACATAGAGAAGAATTACATACATTATTTACATATCCAGCTTGAGATAATGGACCACCGATGGAAGGCTGGCTATTTGTGTTTTCCAGGGGAGGAAAGTTAAAGTTTGAACCAATCATCCCTACATTTTGCTGACTTCCTTGCTGTTGTGGAAGATGACTACCAATAGGAGCGCCTGCATTGCCCCTTCCAGCACCAAATCCACGATTTCCAGGTTGTGGGACCTGAGGGACTGCTCCAACTGGTCCATGTACAGCTCCACGAGCTGGAATAGCATATGGCTGAGGGGGACCACCTGGAAAACTGGGGAGAGGAGCCCGTGGCCCAGGGTACCCAGCAGGATGCAGTCCAGGCTTATGGGCACCATTTGGTGGACCATTTGGCATGTAAGCACCTGAAATATGAGGACTGTATAAATACCTGTGTACCATGTCACATGCATAATTCACAGCTTATTACGCACCATTCATCAAGATTTTATGTCATAGATGAGGTAGAACAGATTACCTCTAGCACGGCTGCTTCTCCTGTCAACAGGACTGGAAGAGTTAGCAGGACCATAACCATCATTTGGCACAATCCCAGGCCCACTTCCGAAAAATAGTCTTCGATCATTGTAGATCTATAATTGTTTTTTCCAGGGAAACCATTTAAAAAATGTAGAAAAGAAAATAACTATTTCAATTGGCACCAATGAGTAACAACTACTTGGACTTCAGAAACAATGAATAAATACCTTTTTAGGCTTTTGAAACTGGACCATACTCTGCTTCAAGTTATTCAGAGGTCCCTCAACCAAACACTCATATTCCTGCAATATTAAAGGTGTCAAAAAGGACTACTATAGACAATTGCACAATATTTCAGTACGGCTAGAAAACTTAGTATCCTATCTACTGCAAACGCAAACTGTACCTTGTAGTGCGTTAACAAACCATTCCAGAGTGGCTGTTTACTAAGAACTTTAGGATTCCCCAGAATAACAATCCCATATCGAGCACGGGTTAAAGCAACATTAAGTCTACGAGGATCATTTAAAAATCCAATACCCTAAAAAACAAATTAACCAAAAATATAAATCAACTTCTTAAGCATATTATACATACACCAAACCACATCCATAAACAGGAAGCAACCTGATGTTCATTACTTCGGACACAAGACAAAATGATGTAATCCTTTTCCCTTCCTTGGAATGAATCAACACTAGCAACCTGTTTCACGAAAAAAAAACATAATAAAAAACAATTCCATCATACAAGATATAGACACAAGTTGAAGGAGACCTACAAACAGATGTGTTACCTCAATTTCTTTATAAAGCTGCTGTCTCAGTGCTCCATTTCTTGCCATGTAATTAACAATATAAGCTCTCTGGCCTTCATATGGAGTTATAACACCAATCTGAAAAGAAAAAAAAAAGCAGGATTTTAGCAGGACGCTAGTTGAGACAAGAAAATTTCATATCAAATTGCAGCTACTCAGGACATTACCTGGCTGGGTACAACACCACTCCTCAAGAATGTAGTTACAATTTTCTCTACATTTGCAGCTTCCGTCCGGTTTAGGTAAGATGTTCCACTGGCGCTAATTTCCTCTTGCCCTAACTAAAACAATAGACAGGCAATGCAGTTGCTATTAGTAAAGACATTTTCCTCATAACAGCTAGTGTCTTCATTGCACCAACTTGACCTTGTAAAACATCATAAATAGGTAAGATATACTTATCAATACAACAAACATTAACCCCACTACGGACTCAGTTCAAAGTCGAATCTAATTTGCAAGAGCTGAAATAATGCACATAAACATGTTTTTGGAACTAAAAAGATGTCTTGACAATTTAGATAAAACAAATACAGCAGACTTTTATCCAGTACCTGGACATAGAAAAACATAGGGCGATTTGGAACAGGCCAAGGAAAATCAATTCCTGAGGATTGCCTCTCATTGATTGTCACTCCATTCTGTAATGTGCCCTCATAGAAGCTGTTTGATGGGAACTCTGACAAACACGGATGCATACGGTATTGGACCTAGAATAACAGAATGTAAACTTAATTCCAGAATGTAAACTTAATCTCACAGCTACCGTTATCATTTAAGAGTCGTAATAATTAATACTGCTGATGCCATTTCTTTATTTATAACGATAACTAGAGCAACAAATAGTGATGAGAGTTACTATAGCCCCACAAAAGAGCCAGCTGCCTAGGACATCATTTTAATAGTTCCTAAAGCCAATTGGTTGTATCCTATACCTCGATTAAAACTCATCAAATAAAGTAACTTAGTAGATTGATCTTTTATCAATGAATGTCCCAACAGTTCCAACATTCACATACGGATTATCCCATACTTGCCACTCTTCCCTTATTTTTAACACAAGAAAGAGCAATAACCAGAACTCTTGTACAAAAAAAATGTATTGATATAATCCCTCCTCCATCCACAAAAAAATGGCCCATTTGTTTCGACATTTTCGCAGTACTTAATTCATGATTTTTTTTCATGAATGTTTAGACATTGAAAATTAAATACTTCATATGTATATCATAATTTGACATCTAAATTTTCTAGATAAATTTTTTCTGAATTTTTTAAAACTATTTATCGTTGTTAAAATTTGAGTCAAATATTGAACTTTGAAAAAGCAAAAAAAAATGGACCAATCTTTCATGGACGGAGGGAGTACAATATAGTGAATGATTTGGCCTTGGGGACAATTGAACCATGTCTCAACTAAGCGCCGAAAACAGTTTCACCAATGAAGTATGTGGTTGGTCCATCCCCAACACTCATCTATAACCATATTGGTCAACTATAATTTATCCATTTCCTGGCTGAATGTGTACCAATTATTTTTATCCTTGATTTTATTTCAGTTTTTCTTTCGTCCTTTTACTGTCCTTTTCTTTTCCAGGGGAGAAGTGCAGATGGAGTTTCAATCTTACACAGCGGCAGAACGTGGAACCACACCTAAAAGAATATAACAATAACCTAACTTACGGGTCCATGTAGGACCTAGAAATCAAACATTTACCGAGAAAACAATTCAATACTCACAAATAATTGGAAAACTAACAAGAAATCACAACACTTACCTGCAATCTAATAGGTTTCACACCAAGTAAAACAAGACGCTCAAACAGAGACTGGGCTAATCCAGCTCGAGCAGCTTTCTTGCACATTATCACAGGACCAAGTTGACAGTGATCACCAACAAGAACAACCTGTAAAAGAAAACCTTGTAAAAGCTCAATTAAAGAGAGAGATGTGTCTATATAGTTACCGGCCCCATTAATGAAAAACTTATCATGCCCCTTACCTGTTTTGCTCCAAGCACCAAAGGAATCAGGCATTCAGGTTCCGTTGCCTGTGTAGACTCGTCGATAAGTACCTAAAATAAGAAAACAGGTAAGGACATTTCATCCAAATTACTTGCAGCAGCTATTCTATAATACATATAAAAAAATGGTACCTGCCGAAACCTAAAATTTGCCAATCTAGGATCCCCAGCACCAACACATGTGCAACAGATGACATCTGCACTCTGAGAGATCTCTCTTTCTGTTGCTCGCTTCAGAGCTTTGTACTTTTTTTCATCACTACTGGACAGCTCACCTGCAGATTATTATTAGTGCAAAGAAATGAGAAATGACACGTCCACTAGCATAGAACAATACAATGACAAACTAGGAGTCATTGAAAGCAAGAAGTGTATTAAGGTCCCCAAAAATATCCTATGCATTAGCACGGAAATGTAGAGAGCATCAGTCCGCATTAGCAAATGAAGCTTTAAAATTCAGGTGAACATTGAGCTACAAAACAAACCAATATTATCGACAGGAAAAAGGGCAGGTGTTGGGCAAACCTTGTTCATCCTTCAATTGTTGTAATTTGTGAAGTTCACTCTTCTCTGAAGTGTCAAGATGTCGAACCTTCAACAAATTAATCTCATAAAAATATGAATAATAGCTGCAAATCTTATACACTCGCAAATCGAGAACATACAAATTAAATAAGTAAATAAATAAGTTAATTAAAAGAACTCAACAGACCTGATAATGAAGAGTCAAATGCTCCACTGGGGAACTCACAGCCTCCCTTGACTTTGCACAGAGCCTTACAACCTTTCATAAAGGAAGAAAATCACAGAACACACATGACATGTCACAAAACAGCAGATATTCAAGTTCACCTACAGGCAATTATAAGACAAAAAAGCGCCCAAGAAAATCAAGTTATGAAATTTACACTGGTTCCAATTGAGAGAATACTGACAAAAAATGATACATTTGATCTAAGGCTTTTTTTTTTTTTGATGAAATGATCTAAGGCTTTTTGTAGCCTCAAAACTAGCGAACCTGGCTGGCTATTTACCCAAGACATAAAAGCAGAATGAACCCTAACTCATGTCCGGTGCTAGAAAAATAAGCTAGGAATAATGCCACTCTAGAACAAAGTTAATACATAATCATTGAAAATGTTTCCCCAAGACTATCCCATATCACTCACAAAGTCCCGAATCCAAGAAATCAATGCTAGATTTTTTTGCCCTTTGTTGACACTCGACAACATAGCTGAATCAAAAGGAGAATGATCTATGTATATCCAGAAGGCACAATCAAAATAAAAAACCATTAGTTTCCTCACCTTCAACCCGGTTGCACTTATCTTCTCGGCTAGTTGGTCAACAGCCACATTACTCGGAGCACAAACCAGCACCTAATAAGATAAAAGTATGAGATAGTGAGGGAGACGATAGTCGCCAGCAAGAAAAGGAACTGTAAATGATACTGTTAGGTGCCTACTTGCCCTTGACCCTGCTTTGCCATGTGATATACAATTGCAGCAGAAGTTACAGTTTTCCCTGTGCCAGGTGGACCCTGAATCAAACTTATTGGCTTCTGAAGCACACTTTTAACAGCAAAGACCTGTTCGGGTAGAAAGTGTAAACAAATTTAAAGAGAAAAGGCTCACATATTCATTAATCTGGTATCAAGTTGGTCATAGAAAATGCTACACCGACATCAGATAAAATAATTAAGACTAATAAGCAAACATACTAAAACCACAGGAATGCTCAAAAGAAACCACTTCTGTTTGTCAGAAAAAGTACATGAACGTAAAACAACTTTTTGGTCCCCTGCAAAATGAAGAACACAGAAAACTAAAAAAACAGTACTGTGTCTTTTATGTAAAGACATACGCTAACATATCTTGCTAAATATCATCTTTCTACAGCATTGCTAGCAAACAAATACAGATTACCTGAAAACTGTGCAACATACCTGGGATGCATTTAACTCTGGAAGACCAGGTGCACCAAAGCGACGTGGTAAAGTGTTTCGAACCATCTGTACCTCAACCTCATGCCCCAACAAGTGGTGGTAAATATAACTAAAAGCATCATACACAACCAGCAATATAAGAGTGAAGACAAAAACAATACTAACAGGAATAGGGTGGAAAACATGTAAGTAAAACAACTTACCCACTAACACTTGTTTCATCTACTGCAAATGTTTTCATAGCTGACTGCATACGGTCAAAGCTTGTGCTCTTCCAAACAAAATCAACACTGAAACCATGGCTAATGTCAACAGGAACACCCTGCATGAACATAGGTCACACCTAACGCCAGAAAAACATTATCTGAAGCCAACAAAACACGCCTAAGCGAAATATCAATCGCACCTGGCTAGCTCGTAGCTCAAGTGCAACCTCCTCTTGTGGAGTTAGCTTAATCTGAAGACAACAAAAAGTAATTCCAAAACAACTTCAAATTTCAATATGAAAATAAATAGTTTAATCTGTCAAGGTATGGCTAAAAGCCACTCAAGAACAAGAAATGCAACACAAGAGAAGTTGAAAAGACAAACCACATGCCCAACTGCCTGCCAGGATGGATGAGCTGCATCTCCAGAGTACCGCAGCCGCAGTTCATCACCAGGTACCAGCCGCAGTTCATTGTCTTCCTGTAAACGGGGAGTGCACTTTAAATTCAATAATATAGTTGATAATTACTAAATTAAACACCATTAGTGATGCTAAATTTAATAAACTGACAAATGCTGGAAAAGAAAATCACAGAGTAGAATATAAAAGTATAGAGGCATAGGCACCTTTGGGAAGACAAAATATGCAATACGCTTCTTATTCAGGCCAATATCCCATCTAACTGTGACATTATCTTTGCTTTGCGATTCTTTCATCATCTACAACAATAACATTTATAAGCTAACA
>JBBYHH010000015.1:715175-727886 GCA_038382905.1 Daphne laureola | reverse complement strand
AGCAATATCTGACAATATATAAGTAATGGCTATCTTGTGCCCTTATTATGTGGCTGTCAAATCATGGTCAATTACTTGGAGATGGATGTAGCATGCTTCCTTAAGTGTGTTATGGTTCATTTTCAGTTTAGCCCAGAGAGGACATGTTAGTTGGTCAACGCCTCATATTTTTAGACTCAAGTTTTCTTGTAGCTTTTAGCCCAGAAAGTGGATTTATGGCATCAGTATCATTTGTTGTTTCTGTAGATGTCGACAGTATGTGTGCAAATACTTAACCTAGCTTTTAGTGGCTTCATTTGAGAAGATAACTAAAGCTTCTATATTATTTGTTCTTAAAATTATAAATATGAACAGAATGTCCTGCCATCATAGCTCTATTATTATAGTGATATATCTTCTAAATGCATGGTAATAGTACACAATGATCTTTTCTTCTCTGCTTATCATTTTCATTTATCTCAGGTGAGCATGGCCATTGGTTTCCTGTTTCTCGGTGGTGGCACGAGGTCATTCTCAACAAGCAACAGCTCCATTGCTGTTTTACTTATCACCCTGTATCCACGATTGCCTACTGGACCAAATGACAACCGTTGCCACCTTCAGGTGCAGCATCACAACAGCTGTATAATGTTTTTTCTTATTGTTGCTAATCCTAACCTGGTTGGACCATTAGGAAGTCTGGGATCAGTTACCGTTGACTTGGAATAAGCATGCTCCACGTACTTTTGCTACATGATGTGTAGATGAGTAATGTGCACTTAAGGGGAACTAGAGTTGTTATGCATTATGCTTCCAAGTGTCTGGCCGTGAAAAAAGAGCATGCCAATAACATGAGTGTGGCACAGATGACAATGGTAGATGTGGGTAAATCGATAGAGTTAGGAATACAAATAAATGGGGTAAGGTTCAAGTAGTTGCAATCGGTTGAGTTACGCAAAATCTAGAGCTTGATTCTGTAATTGTGATAGGTGGATATAGGAGGGAAAGGATGAGGTTAAGACCTAAACTTGTGTAGATACAGTGGGATGAATCTTGCTCCTTTTAGGTTTTATACAAATTGCCACTAGTTTAGCACAGTATGAGCACTGGATCCGTAAAGCTAGTTTGGATTATGGCCTGGTTACTATTTGATTGCATTTCAAGCATTTTGCTTCTTTCATATGAAAGGTGGATGGGGTGAGGTTTTCAAGAGTTAATTTACTTGGGCTGCTTCTGTTTTGAATTACGAGCTCTTTAAAGGCCTCTCTTTCTTTCTGGCTTCTGTTTAACAATACGGTTTGAACTTGGAAAGTACTTGTAATGTAATTATTTGCCATAAACACAAGTCCGGTCGGTTATTTGGCAGAAAGCCCCATGGGTAGTAGATGAAAGTACGAGGCTTTGGGTGTATTTGGTTACTGAAGTTTGAAAGAGAATTTCAGAGTTTTTGGTCTTCTCTCAGCTTACATTCTTTGTTGGTTTATCATTTGCATAGGCATTCAGGCATTTATATGTCCTCGCAACTGAGGCTCGCTGGCTTCAGACTGTTGATGTTGGCTCTGGGCTCCCTGTTTATGCTCCAGTTGAAGTAACACTCAGGGAAACAGAACTTTATTCTGAAACAAGCTTCTGTGAGGTTACTCCATGCATTCTGCCAGAACGTTCTGTGGTGAGTTTCCTGACTCTTAAACAAACTCCCTATATATATACACACACTATTTATTAACCTAAGTCTTGATCTTTTGGTGTTTTTTTATTTTATTTTTTCTCTATCCTTTTTAGCCTTTTTTTTATAAAAAAATATCTAATTTAATTTGAAATCAGTGTCGGCACGTCAAAAAGCATGCCATCCAATTATAGTTGACACTCCTTAGATGTATTGGTTACATCTAAGGAGTTAGAGAAGTTAAAAAAAATTGTAAAACGTTCTAAGTAATAAAAAAAAAAAATTGTAAATGTTAGAGAAGTTAAAAAAAATTGTAAAAACTTTATTACTTTCTAAAATAAAGTTTCCCAATTTATTATATTATACAATACAGCAATAGCTTTTTTTCCTTCTAGTTTTTATCTAATTATTGAAAATCAATGCCACTTTAAAAGTTATGCTCCCTAAATATAACCATAAGTTTGAAAATTATTTTAAAGCAAGTACTATTTATTTATTTATTGTAGTGGTTTGTGGAGTAACAGAAATACATAAAAATGTTACTCCCTCCGTCCCAAAAGATTGACGTTTTTGATTTTTTATGTTGTGTTTGACTCAATCTTTTACTATAAAACAATTTGATAAAAAAAATCTCTCATTTTTTACCCAAAACTATGAACATTGAAATATCATTTGCTTCTAAATTGTTTGGCCATATATATAAAAAAAAAGTGGGAAAAAGAACATAGATTCAATGTTGAAAATTGAACGCATCAATCTTATCTATGCAACATTAGCTTTCAATGATACAGGTTTCCAGTAAAAAAAATTGAATATTAAGAGAAAAAATAATAATGAGAAACAAGAAATTGAAACAAGAAAGCCCTTTTTCCTGCTGAAGCTACCGGCTTTCGGAGAGCTGGCATTTCCATCTGCTGTATTTTTTGAATTTGACTTTTTATATTCTCTTTGCAGTTGAAGAGACTTCGTGTCTGTGGTCCTCGATACTGGCCTCAAGTAATAGAACTTGTCCCTGAAGGTGTGTGGGTTCATGGATGAAATTTTCTTAGCATGTTTAGTTATGTTTTTCTGATTATGAGAGCTGTAATTTCTTCAACAGACAAGCCGTGGTGGATCTTTGAAGAGAAAAATGACCCCTTTAATTCTGGTGTTCTGTACGTCAAAAGAAAAGTTGGAGCTTGTTCATACGTGGACGATCCAATAGGATGTCAGTCACTGCTTTCACGAGCAATGCACAAGGTTTGATGATCCAGTATTTAACACTAACCATGTGTTTTGCTTCTAAATTGATTGTGACCTATAAAGTATGACTGTTCTATTCCCTTATTAGGTATTCAGTTTGACGAGTTTAAGGGCATCAGATTCAAGCAACTTCTCTAGTGCTGGGCCTGGTGCAGCTACTATTGATCAGCTGGTCAGTGCCTTTTCATCTGATCCTAGCTTACTTGCATTTGCCCAACTTTGCTGTGGTTCCTCCTGGAATGACAGGCAAGTCTCAAATCTGAATTTCATTTTCCGCTGGGTACATGACTGTTTCTCATTACTGATATTATGGTGGGTGGGTGCTTCATTTCATTTTAATTTTAAACCCCATATTGGTTGCAGGTGTAGTATCGACTTCCAAGAGTTCTGTTTGCAAATACTCTTCGAGTGTGTAAGCAAGGACAAACCGACTCTCTTGCAGGTAACTGAGTCTTTTCTTTGGACTTTGATGAACTGCCTGCTTATTATGTGAACTATTCTTTCCCCCTCTCGTTTCTGATCTTTTTTTTTATGTTCAGGTATACTTGACCCTGTACACAACTATCGGGTTGATGGCTCAGCACGTTTTCAGCAGTACGGGGACTGTAACCGACTCACTATCTATCCCTAGTTTGAGGGTAATATTCTGACTGAAGAGGAAGTTATTTGGACTTTTTAGATAAGATAACGCAATCCTTAGCAGATCATTTCCTGAAAAGACTGCTTTGTCTGCAGGTTGCCTTGGCTTACAACGAAGCTCTACTGAACGGAAGATTAACGAGTCCAAAGGGTAGTATCATTCAGTCTTCTTTCCTTTGTTTGATAAGAAAACGGGTGGAAGAGATGCTCCATTGCTCAGAGGAACTGAAGAATGATGTCTCAAAGTATTTGAGATCAGGAACATGGCCTGATGGTATGAAAAAATCAGTACTTGTTTCTTGGCATCTTCAGTGGCATGGTGTACCACCTCCATATGTGGTCCAGAAAGCAATGGCAAAGATAAAACCCGGGATTTCGTCGTCAGCTTCAGTTCCGTTTCTGCGTTTGTTATTACCGAGCACAAGCGTTGCTGCGTTGGAGGAGATAGCTAGAGCCTTCCATTGCTAAGCAAGTGAGTTTCAGATAAAGGCTCTAGCTTGAAGAGAGACAACTATGGAAAGCCCTTCTCTGTTGGGACAAAGCTAGCTCTTTCTTTGGATAAAAGTTGGAAATTCAAGATCTCCACTTTGTATTAGTAGGTATCATGTACAGGCAATTGTATTGTATTTTTATGTTCCTTTTTCATGTCATTTGAATATCTTTTACTACAATTTTGCATGGAACCGATTTGAAGAAAGTGGATGAATGTAGGAACTCCGGATACAAATGCAACGAAAGCAAGTGATGTTTTTGTTGGAAATAATATACTCTCTGTCCTAAAAATAATAAAACATTTGTTTTTCAGTATTTAATCTATAATTTTATTTTTCAATCATTTTAAAATATAAATTTAAGATTTTTATTTACAAATGAAAATTTTATGTGTCTATTTTATAAATATATTTTATTTACATTTTTTCTACTTTAAAATAATGTACATAAATTGAAGTAAAATGAAAATTAAAAGTTAAATGTTTCATTATTTTTTTGGACGGAGGGGGTATTATTATTACTACCTCTATCTTATAATAATTGATTCATTTGATTTTTATGTTTTTTATGTTTTGTGTAGCATTGTTTGACTTAATTTTTTTAAAGATAAATAGTAAAGAAAAAATTCAAAAAAAAAATATTTGGAAAAAATATGTTATAAATTATAATAAACATACAAATTGATTAAGTTTATATGTTAAAATATTCACAAAAATAAGTCATAGATTAAATACTTTGAAAACAGTAAAATAAATGAATTAATTATTTAGGGACATAGGGAGTACTATTTATTAGTTAGCTTAAGTCAACAATATTGGCTGTCTTTTGAGTAGGTTAAATCTTCATTTACTATTTATCTTCTCATCTATTTGTACTTAATATAAGTGGTTGTAAATCTGTCTATATTAAGAGATAGAAGCCTGCTGTGAATAATAAGAGATTCAGATTTTATTCTTCAATCTCTCAGTTTCTCACAATAATCTATCCTAAGAGATAATGGCTAACAGATATTGGCTACAAACATAACAAAGATAAGATAGAGGAATTATCCATTTCGCTAATAAAAGGTTTTCTTTCAAGGAAACAAAACTTTTGTGGAAGCCCAGAATGTAAAGCGGAGCAATTTTTCAATAGGGGTGGTAACAAGCCGAACCGAGCTCGAACATCACATGATCGAGCTCGAGTTCGAGTTCGTGGGAGTGGCTCGAGTTCGAGTTCGGCTCGATAGTTCGTGAGCTCGAAAAACTTAAGTATTTAATTAACTAAAATAGGAAAAAACAAGGATTAAGTTATAAATTATCCCAAAACCATCATTTTCCTTCGATTCGTGGCTCGTGAAGCTCGGCTCGTTTAACGTGGTTCGACTGTTCGAGCTCGAAATGGCTCGTGAATGGCTTGGCTCGTTTTATACTCCTAGCTCGAATTGGCTCGCGAGCTGGCTCGAGCCGAACCTTAAAGGTTCGAGCTCGGTTCATTATACTACTCGAATCAAAATTTCAACTCGAGCTCAAGTTCGTGGCTCGTGAAGCTCGGTTCGTTTAATGTGGTTCGAGCTCGACCTCGACCTCGACTTCGAGCCGCTCCCGAGCCAGCTCGACTCGTTTACCACCCCTAGATTGCAACGTGGTAAGTGTAGGTTTTCAAAATATGAGGGTAAAATGTAATTTCACCAAACCTTGAGTTTGTATGTTCAAATTTTAAAAGGAAAGTGGAGGCTTCTAAAACAAGAGATCAAAATGTAATTTCACAAAAACTTTCATTTTCTTCAAGGTCTAATGTGTTATTGAACTGAAGTTATCTACGATCCCTGAGGAATTCATAGAAAAGCCAACAATAAAGGTTCCAGATCCTTGTAACGGAAATCCTTCAATGGCACTCATCGGTCAATACCTCTAAAGCAGTAATTTCTCATCACATTTTGGTGACTAGATTGGGTGTATATGAAGCACACGTTTACCTCAATGATAGATCTCTCATAAGCATCAAGTGAAGACATGGCTCTACAGCCTCGCTCAGTAGCAAGTATCCCCTACATGAAATAGTCAAACACATGTTAAGACTTTGAGAATGATGACCAAGAGAGCACAAGCAATGCAAAACCTAAATTCTAACCAAAGCAAGCTAAATAGAAGCATAAATTTCCATATGAAAGGTACCTATATAGTTGTATAAGAGAACATGAAAAACGGCATAAAGACAGTCCAACCACTAAACATAATATTTGCCAATAATTCACAAAGCAGGAGAAGAATAACTAACAAGCAAACCCTTGATAAAATGGGTTTCACGCTAAGATTAAGAATGTCTATCCATCAAGGGCACTGTAATCCTTGTAAAAAGTAACTTGAAAAAAAAAAAGAACCAAAAAGAAACCAAACCTTTCAATGATCAAAACTAGAAAACAATCTGACAACATATTAACAACTCCCAACATATCCTTCTTGTATTCTATATTTGGAGTATCTTGCATAATTAATGTGAATGAACTTCTATTATAAAGGTAAACGATTAGCAAAATCAAGAGCTAACTTAGGATAGTTTCTTCACTGATATTTCAGGTTTTAGCTTTCACATGATATAGCTCATATGTGCAAAGAACAACATAGAACCAGATATGCCTACAAGGAATCCGAAAGCCTCGACCGATTGCAGACTGTTAGAAGACTAAGTCAACTTTCTATTAATATCCTACCTAACTACCCAACTCCCATCACCCCAACTACTATCTACATCCATTATTATCTCTTTTGTAAATTCCCTATATAAAGGGGATGGTTCCTTATGTAATAGATCATCTTAAGCTCTCAAATTCCTTTTTAGCCCGAGACAACAAAAAGGTTGACAAACCTTTCATGTTGATTCACACGGATGTTTGGGTTCCTAGTCGTGTTACCTCTAGGTTAGGATTCCGGTATTTTGTGATCTTTGTTGATGAATTCTCTCGGATGACTTGGATTTACTTAACGGAAGATCATTTGGAATGGTTCTCCATATTCTGTCTTTTCAGTGCTGATATTCAAAACCAATTTGAAACCCAGATTAACATTCTCCGCAGTGATAATGCTAGAGAATATTTCTCTAGCTCTTTTTCTAGCTACATGCAGCAACAAGGGATAAAACATCAATCTTCTTGTCTATACACCTCTCAATAGAATGGTATAGCAGAAAGAAAAATCCAGCATATTGTCGACATAACCCGTACCTTGTTGATTCACATGAATATGCCCAAAACCTTTTGGGGAAATGCTGCACTCACATCTGTTTCCTAATCAATCGAATGTCATCAACCGTTCTTACAGGTCAAACACCATTCTCCACACTTTTTCCTCGTAAACCTTCTTTCTCTGTTATTCCTCGAGTATTTAGGTGTGTATGTTTTGCTCATCAACATTAGCCTGGAACAGAGAAACTTGATCCTAGGGCTTTAAAGTGCATATTTCTTGGGTACTCTGTCTGTAAAAAGGGTACAAGTGCGCTTTAGCCCGTCCTTGAATCGTTCCTTTATTTCAGCTGATATTACATTCTTTGGGGATAAACCTTATTTTTTCTCACCCATGCTCTTGGTGATACAGTTGAGTGTCTCCTATACCTATCACCTTTGTTACACCTCCAGTATCTACTAGTCTAGTTTTGGACACCTCATCATAGATGTTCCACCTCGGGATATTCTGTGTTCTTGGAAGGAAACATGATTTCATGGAAGAGGAAGAAGCAAAGAGTTGTCGCACGTTCAAGTGTTAAGGCTGAATATACCACATCATAGTTGTTGCACGTTCAAGTGTTGAGGTTTTGGACACCTCATCATAGTTGTTGCATATACCACATGTGAGTTGATTTGGTTAAAACATCTTCTCATGGAGCTTGGTTTTGGACATTCAACTCCTACAGAGTTAATGTGTGATAATGAGGCAGTTATTCATATCGCCTCTAATCCGGTATTTCATGAACGGACAAAGCATATTGAAGTTGATTGTCATTTCATTCGTAAGAAGCTTCAAGGAGGATTGATAAAGACACCATTTTTCAAATCAGAAGACCAACTTGCTGATTTGTTTACCAAAACTTTAGGAGGGACTCCAATAAGATCCATTTGTAACAAACTTGGAGCCTATGAAATGTATGCTCCAACTTAAGGGGGAGGGTTAGAGTTAAAGGACTTCCTATTTATGTCCTAACTAACTACCTAACCACCCAACTCCCATCTCCCCTGCTGCCATCTACTTCCATAAATACCTCTTGTATTTTCCCTATATGAAGGGAAGGTGTCTTGTTGAGATATAAGACATATAAGTTTCTCCTATATTATTTGATAAATTGTGATCCAAAAACAAATTCAACCTCAGTCTTATAGCAACCGAAGGAAATATTGTATGGCCTTACCCGTAGAATTTGTGACGTCATATCAACTATTTTAACAGAATCATCCAAAAGATACTTCTTCAGAACTTTCAATAGTGCAGCCAGAAGTTCCTCAGAGATGGCACAGTCAGTTAGAAGGTTGTTCTCAAACCGAGAAAAATGATGTTGACAAGCATGCAAGCCACTAGATTCCGCAGGCAGATGGAAAACAACACAATGTGGATCCCAAATTCCAACCTAAAACCACAACCAAGGATGCTTGGGCTCTCATATAAAAGACTTTGAGTCAAAACACCTAAAAACATATTTCATTACCTTGGAAATGAGATCAGAAATCAAAGACCTAATACTAGATGCATCATCAGAGGAACACAGGCGTACAAGTGTCCAAACCGCATGTAGCACCTCCAAGTCACCCTGCCTACCAAGAATAAGTTCTGCTGCTTCCTTTTGACTTTGACACATATCATTGTTCAGTAGTTTCTTGTGAATTACTTGAAGACTGCAAAAACATTTTCAATAAATTATAGTATAGAATTAGCATCTAGGTAGAAGCTTCAAAAAACAGAATGAATTGACGTTATAGTTCTAATATGTAATTCAAAAATTAAAATAATAATTTGGGTTTTTGTTTAAAATGAAAAAAATATGGACTTTGCTGAAAACAATAATCTGAAAAAAGAAGGGCAAAACAACAGGATATGGTTAACAATGAAACCAAAACGTTAAATCTCAGAGATAGACAAATATTATTTTCTTCGCATGGCAGATTACTAGTATCATATAATCACTTATCATGAATCAACTTCTAAGTGGACCAATTTACAAGAAAGTTGGAGCCGAAAGAAGTCATCAAATAAAGAAAAATTACTTCATCTCTGATTTATCATAAGCAGTTAAACCCTACCAGATTTTTTTAACATCAACAGACTATGCTACTGTAACCTAATCTATGTAAGAAGGATCATCTTAACTAAATAAGCCCAACACTATTTAAAATAAAAGGCCTAGCTAACAAACTTTATTTTGCCTGAAGGAAACTTTGAAACATCAATTTGTGAAAGAGTAGAGCAAACAAGGAAAATGAACAAAAGGTTCTCCATTAAGTCATTTGCTTTGCCACAGAACCTTTTAATTAATTTCCCAATTGATTTTGATGCCTGGTGTTGCTTACTCATCTTAAAACTATTAATTGCTGCAACATTCACGCTTTAACTATTTAAGCTGTTGCTTACGTGTCCTGAAATTGAAATGGGGTATTAGTGATGGATGGAAATCGATTATTAAAAGACGAGTAAGCAACACTTTAGATAGTTGTAGGACAAGTAAGCAACACTTTTCAACTAACACTCTACTTTCGTCCAGCATTAACTCCTCATTCAAAAGTCAAGATAGGTGAACAACACATTAAATAGTAAAAGGTAGAATGCTGCGATAATCAACAGTTCTAGCTTGAGTAAGCAACATCAGCCATAGTTTAAGAACAACTGATGCCATTAATCCTCAATTGTTCTGAACCACAATTAAATCACAAGTTACAAGTATAAAAATAATCACAATACAATTATATTGTTGTTCAGAATACTTTCCTATGCTACCTTACGTAAAAGATCCAACTACTACAGATGTTTAGAATTTTTACATGCTATGATATTCATTCAATCCCCAACCAATCAGTTGTTTTGAACCACAAACGAACTAAATCAACTGAAAGAGTGAAACAACTTTGAAGGAACTAATCTTGATGGGAGGTAAGGAGCCCTCTTTACAAGCTGCAAACATGAATATATAACAGTGAAACACTAACAGGATGAACACCATGTAGTGCAAACTATAAAATAGCAATGTATGAAATCTCTTACCCTCAAAAGGTGGTCCCTACTTGAGTATGTGTGGGATAAGTCTTGATGAAACCTTCTTATTTCTTCAAACATTTGTGATTCTGGAAAAGTTTCTAATTCCTAAAACAAAATAAATAAAGCAAACATAAGACTTGAAGTTACGCTCCCTATAGCCCTGGAAAACCCATGACAATTTTAAACGTATACAATATTACAAATAAATGTCCACAGTACTGAATTTGACACACTGCATGCAACAACCAATGATGGAGCTTGCAAGGAAGGATGAACTCAATTCAAGAAACACCAAATATAGGATGTGGTCCAAGTCCAACAAACTAATTTTTGCAAAGAAGCAAGCAGAGCTAGCTATTACTAGTCATGTTTATGAGTTGATCGTAGAATTCCAAAATTCCCTTAAGAGTCCAAAGTAACTGGCTTAAGCTAATCGCTTAAGTCCAACTTTAAGAAGTACTCGATAACTATACATTCAAAAACAATAAATTTACTTAATTTGAGAATAAATTTCAAATCTCTAATAACATAAATTGACTAACTCGGTTGGATTAAGTCAAAAATAGCTTAAGCAGAATAATCCATTGAATTAAGTCATTTATGAGTCAAGATAAAATCATCAACTTATTTACAGTTTAAGAATATTTACTATTTTTAAGTGCATGTTTATCCAATTTTAGGGTAAATTGAAAAAGAATAATACTCCATATTTGATTAAATTAGACTTAAGATTCCTTCGAAAGAAGGTTGCGACATGAAGGGCATCCGGCACAAAACTTTGCCACTACACTTTTGCATGAATTTATAGTATCAACTAACTATAGACAATTATTTGCTACTGTAAATTTCATGCCACTGATCCCAACGTAGTTGGGAATAAGGTGTTGCTGATGATGATGATGATTAAATTAGACTTAAGCCCCAATCAAATGGATGGTTAGTTTACAAGTAAACTAAAAGGATTGGTATGCCAAAGAAACATACTCTCATGTAATCATGAAGTGATGAATCAGAATCCACTATGAGTTGTGAGAGGAGTTGGAGGACCTTAGAGGGTCCACATGCAGAAGATTGCTCCATAGCTTCAATCTGAATGCAACAACTTACCAACTTTGACACCAAGAACTACATATAAAATAATTCATTTGAAAACAGAAATCGTCAGAAATTAAAATCAAGTTCATGTCCAACGTATAAGTTAATAGGAGGAGAAGAATACCGGAAGTTGTTCACCAAGAACAATGACAACTTCTTTGGATAGCTTAGTTTTATAAGTGTCCAACAATACAGAGATAATACGACAGCATTGATCTTGTAAAGCATGACAATCAATCAATTGACCAATCAAATTGAAAAGGTAATTACATGAAGGAAAGACTGACATAATTAAAAGTAAAATTGAGACTATGAAAATCACAATGCAAAAACAGAATAGTTAGAAAGAATCATACAGAAATCAACTGACAAAGACTAGAATATTCTGACCTTAACATAACACAACAGAAGATCTGATAATTTATGTATGTTTGCATCAGGAACAAATAGAAAAGTTTGAAAACCGTTAAAGAATTATGTTTAGGCAGTTGAGATCCTTGGGCACCTTTCCTTCGAAGTCACATAGGACAGAACAAACCAAGATTAAGGGCATAGTATCCTGCACCCGAACACCGCTAGATTTGGTACATAGCAGACAATTGAGTTGCATCTTTACATACCTTACCTGGGATAAACTTATAAAAAGCTTGGAAGAAGATGACCATTAATGCATTATCTCAATGCAACAAACCTCCAACAAGATGGGATTCACATAGCATGTCTCAACTAAAGTAAAGAATACCAAGGAACACTCGGAATATTCAGCTGAATATCATGTATGCATGGAGAAACATGAAGAGGGAAGGATTAAATATGTAATCCTAATCAGCATAGCCATTGAACTATAGATAGCAACTTACGAGCAAGTGCTTGAAATGGCAGCCCTATGCCCTAGGATGCTGACAAGCACCTCCACAGAGGCCAGATGATGACGCTTATGTCTGTGATTGACAGCTGCTGTGATTTTGTAATGCATTTCTACAATGAACTGGCACCAGAAATGGAAAACAAGATGAAATATATCTTGCTAAGTTCAATGGAACTGAATATAAGGAAAAGAAGTTATGACTATTACAACAGAGTAATTCTTTGTAGAATCCTCACCATGAAAACTCTGTCAGAGCGAAAAATATTGATCTTGTCAACAATTTCAAAACTCTTTGGCCGGTCACTGAAAAAACAAATTCATATAATACATAAGCTGTCCACGTTAAAAAGGGTTGTAACGCCTGTCAACAGAAAGGAGGTTTAAGGGAACATACATTTCCAAAAATCCATCAACAACGGTTTGTATTGCACTCGCAACAGAATCCTTAGAGAAGTAAGGGATTGGCAAGTCGGATGAGCAGCACGCAAGAGAAAATATATGGCTGACAATTGAAA
>JBBYHH010000015.1:684612-698752 GCA_038382905.1 Daphne laureola | reverse complement strand
CGTCTTCTTCTGACCCTTCTTCCATGTCACATGTATCACATATCTCGATGAAATGGTCAATATGATTGTGTGGATTTTCAGGAGATTTACCACAAAATGGCTTATGTCCAATCATATTGTATACGTGGTTCGAAATCTTGAACCTTTTTGCCGATACCGCTTCTGGTCGGATTAACCGCCGATCATTGTTCCGTCTGGCATCTCTCAACAAATCACCAATCGGTGGCTCTGGTACGGCTTGGTTCTGTCGATTGCCAACGGGGACATTATTATCTTCAACCCCTTCGCCTTCACCACCGTTTTGGTTTTCTCTGTTCATGTTGAGTGATTGACTTGATGAGCAAGTCTCACTTGGAACTTCTTGTGAGCGCTTGCTCTTACTTCTCAGATCTCGCAAGGTCCTCTCAATCTCTTGATCTAAGCCAACAATATCAACTTGTGAGCTTCGGGTCATAAACCAGAGAAATCACCTATAGACAAGAGCAAGAACAGCAATCAATTTTCACTTATGAAATTAAAAGCAATTAACTGAATTATCAATAACTATGAAAATAAATCCCCGGCAACAGTGCCAATTTGCTAATGTCAAAAATCGAACAGACAAATAATATTTGTAAGTCCAACTCTCCCTCAAGTGTAAGGTTGCAGTTGTAGTAGGGTGAGTGGGATCGAACCCAATGAATTATTTGATAATTAAAGACAAACAACTAAATGCAGTATTTTTGGTCATTTTATTTTATAATGAACTTGGAATATGAAAGTGATGAAGTATTCGTGACTCAACTAATCTAACAGTAACAAGTAACCAAATGAAAATCTAAAATCAAACTAAATTAATATACAAAAGAACTGAATGTTTTTTGTAAAATTCAATGATTAAAAGTCCTCTTGGTTATTTAGGGCTGATGGTTGCTAAATGACATGCCTGGTTGAGAATCATACAGTGATAGAGGAGATGGATAAAATTCAGACTCTAACTTACTAGGTTAGAGTTATCCTTTCCATTATTGACCAAACAAGATTTCTCCGCTCGCATCAATAATGAAAGTCTTATGGTTGTCTAAGTGAAACCTCCTAATATCCTAAATTACCATCTCGGATAATTCTAGGATATCTAACAATTTCTCGTGGTCAGTTCAATGAATCACTCTCTCAAGTATTTCATCATACCTAGATAGGTGCAAGGAATTAGATAGCTCTTATAATTCTTCTACCCCTTCCTGAATCTCAAGAAACGTTACTTATCATGCATAATCATCAACCATTCATACTTGCATCACCTAGCAATCATACAACTACTCAAACAATCAAAGAGATAAAAGAACTACTCCATATTCATCTTCAACAATTCTTCAACAATTTGGATAAACATAATTGCAAAACAGAAGAGAATAGTAGAGATAGAAAATCAGTAACGAAGAACGAGTAGAAAAGATCTCAAAACCCTAAGTAAGAGTTCTCTAGGGTGAAAAATCGCTCATTGCAGAAAAAGATCATGTTTTGGTTCTGTTTTCGGAGTATTAAAACTTGTCCAAAATTCTGGTTCGGCGTTCAAGCGATCGTCTGGCTTGTGCGTTCCGTCGTCTAGCGGTCGCCTGGCTCACTGCCAATTTTTTTGCCGATGAATCAACCTCCAATCTTATCATTAATCAACACTGAGAGAGAGCTAGCAATGAATTTATTATACGCATTCAAGATCTAGGACCATGAATGGGGGCTGCTGAAATTAAGATTGATCAATTAAAGCATGTATTTAAGCTTCTTCAATTCATCATTTACGCGCTCCTAGGTGGATAACGCCAAGAAAAATTCCAGCTCCAACATTGTTGCTTCGGGTAACTCGATCTGCAATAACACAAGAAGAATCCAGATCTAAATGAGCGAGCCACGGGAAAGCCCGAGGGCATATTTACCAGCCAAACATCTGGCCAGTAATCTCAGACTCTCAGTGCCATCCCCAACTTTCCTGCAAAAAAGAGCGAGACAATTCGATATCAACATCATCAATTTCCAAACCTTTAACAATTTTGTTTCAAGTACCATCCGCTGAAGTATTAGCATTATGGCTGAAGTTTCCATTATTGTTGTGAACTAATTTGATTATATGCACCCAAAGTGCCGAGGATGATACTTTGAAGCGCCACCACCACTTCGCTAATAGAACCCTATTTTCAGCTCAAAGACTGCCAAACCCGTGACCACCATACAATTAGAAGACAAAACTTGATCCCAAGCAATCCAGTGAATATCTCTGCCATTTTTCGCTCATCCACAAAAGAAATTCAATCAATGCTTTCAAGCGATGAACTAACGAACTGACGCTCATTGGAGCACGAAGTACAAAAAAACAATACTCCCTCTATCCTGAATTAATTAATTTATTTAACTTTCATATTTTAAAATTTAATTTTTTATCTAATTTTTCATAAAGATAAATAATAATAAAAAAATTCAAAAAACATACTTAAAAAAGATATATTGTAAATTATAATGGACATGTAAATTTTTTAACTTTAAATATATAAACATCAATAAAAAAAATTATAAATTAAATATCATAAAATAATAAAATAAAATGATCCAATTAATTCAGAATGAAGAAAGCATAACGATATTGCACCCAGAACATATTTAAGTAGGGTGTCTCGCTCCAAAAGAAAAATTTTTGCGTTTTCATAACGAGGCGAGACTTAACTTTCAATGTCCAGGCACTCATCCAGTGACATAATGTCATCTAAACACATCTCACTACCAAACAACTCAAGAAATTTATCTATTCAATAAACTATTGACGACATTCTTACTTCAAAAAAAATTATAGTAAAATTTGGAGATTTTGGCTCCGTTCTTTCTCTGAAAAAATAGCAAAAAAATGACAATTTTAAATTTTAGAAAAAAGAGATAAAGAGTAAATTAAAAGAAAAAATTTAAATAATCGTTAATTTTTTTTTTAAAAAAAATGAAAAAACGGAGCCAAAATAAATCTCATTCACAAAATAGCCACTTTTCCCATCAATCAATCTGTGAAGGTATGTCGAGCTCGCAGCCAAGCCAAACACCAAGCTGGACGCATCACCTCCGAAACAGATTCAGTTCCGTCTATTTACACGAGGAAATTACAATTAATTTACAAAAACAAGGGGATGATTGGAAAGTTGAGCACCACAGAACGCATTACACGGAATTGCTACACAATTTACAAAGATGAACGTCCAGACGCCCAGCCCTGCCCTGATTACCAAAACCAAACCCAGCAACATCTGCGAAAGCAAGTACCGTGAAGATCATCCTATATGTTGTTACACAACATTAATTCATCTTTCGACAGATAAGAAACGGGTTTGGAGAAATTCTCGCGTAGACAAATGCCACCATGTTCCTTCTCGCTGCAAAATGTGTTCACAATACTGCAAATGTTTGGGGACATAGACACTACTTCCATACATGGAATCATGTTCCAACCTTTTATCTTCAAATTTCTCTGCTATAGCTCGGTATGGAACAATAATTTAGTTACGGTGACCGACTACTGAAATACACTGCTATCTACAAGTTCCATGAACACCATATTAGATCGGCTCTGATCAAGATTCAATCCAACATGCAAGAATAAAAATTGTGATCGGTAGAAAAAAATAATACTGACCAACTAAACCAAGAAGAAGGTACCAATGGTTGTTTGCCCCAGAACTTTTGAACTTCGGTCTAGACCATGAGAGGCCACCTGGCACAAGATATAATGCATCATACATACATACATCATTGAACCATGAATAGCCTCCGATCTCAGAACTATCGGAGCACTAGTCAGCTGAGATGAATCTTACCATGTAAGATAAAGCAGCATAGCGCTCCTCATTCAAGTAAAGTGGCTTTCCCCTGTGCATTTCAACATCCTGCAAAAACAGAAACATTAAGAACAAAAATTAATTATACAAGCAGGAATTACAAGCAGAAAGCATTGAACATTACAGCGTAAATACTAAAAACCAAAAAAATCAAAAGCTGACAATGGAGGCACGAAATTGGTGCTAGAGAGTAAAAAATGTTGCAAAAGAATGGAATCCTCACTGAAATATGAAGACCCACGATGAATAGTAGTCAAGAACCATATGAATATGCCAAGATTTCATTTTAAGATATGAAATTATGAAAACCACCTCATTTCTGATCCATAAAGTTCCAAGCAGGCTTATCAGCCGACTTCTGTGCAACATTAATTTGCCTCATAACCCTGGGATCATATGACAGAGCTTCCACTATATCACACAATTATACTCCCCAAGCCCGGAATCATATTTTCACTTTTACAATTTTATTGTACACTTCCACAGAAAAATCCAATTCAATGTTTCAAGCATTACACTCCCTCCATCTCTTTTCCTTTAAACAATTTCCTTTATTTGTTCTCCCTAATCAAGCATCTCCCATCTTAGTAACACTTTACCTACTAGTTCACCATATTACCCATATTTCAATTCTCCTTAATAATTCTAATAAGCTACAAATAACGCTTATTTCTCTTTTCATCCACTCTAAACACTTTAATCTTTGTACGCACCATATTTAAAAAAAACCGGAAAAAGGGAAGCAGGTATCAATTTATTGTATTATAAATCAGACAACATATGTGATACTCTTATTAAATAAAGGGTAAGATTAGCATAAGACTGCGGCTGTGATATTCATAAACCATGAGCATTTCTCTAGTGGATGAGTCGGTGAAAGGAGGGATTTCAATATCAGCTCCAAGAAGATAAAGACGCGAATATTGAGCACATATTTTATCAAAAGCCATTTTACTATATAAGAATATAATTACCTCTTCGCCAAAAGAATCCAAATATGGAGATGGCCAAGCAGCTTGCCGGGCAGACCTTTGTAGCAAGATGGTTGTTCTCTGTTGGAGAAGTATCCATATCATCAGCAGGGAAATATAAGTTTATCATTGCTCCAAACAGGACTTAAGATTATTTAGGCCATACCCTTATTAGTAAAAATACACCAATACCAGCTCCACATGCCATCGCATGAGGTAGGCAACCACTTTGACTGGAAAAAGATTCCCAAAAAAGATGCAGGGAGTTTAACATTAGTGATGTTTTGTCGATCTCGACAATTGAAGTCCATCAAAAAATAATAACAAATAAACATTAAAATTCAGCAAAGAAAATGAAACACACCTGCAGCAGGACTTCCAACCAGGCGAGCACAATCTACCACACAGTAGGCATAGTGCAGCACCATCTAGAATAGCCTTGCAGTCAGGGCAAGGTTGTTTTACATACCTGTTTAAAAACATATAAATAAATAATAATAAAAACCTCCGGGTAAAACACAAAGATGCCAAATCAAATCAGCTAACCTTTGCAGCAAATCATGGTAAATATGAGGAAGATTCATCAACTTGAAGGGAGCTGCAGGGTTGCAGTGTATAACACTCCAGAACCTCTGACTTTCATGTTCTTTACAGAAATGGTGGAACCATTTAGATGACAATGACCTCAACATTCCATTCTGAAGAAAAACATCAATGGATGGAATCTCAAACATCTTTTCCAGATGTTGTACTTCACTCAGCTCTAGTGAACCATCCATAGAGGCATCAATCATATCAACATCAGAATCCCACATGTTATCATGCTCAAACACTGCGGTTGGAGCCGAAGAATTCAACAATTTCCACAACAATGCACACCTCCGCAAATATGGGAAGCTCAATCTTCGAACAAACTCGTCAATGTTTGAAGTTTCAATGCAACTTGTGACAAAATACTGCCTCACATGTTCGAACTCTCCAACCATTTTGTAAACGTGAGCAACAAGGGACTCAGGATCTACTGTATCAATATTATAACGATACTGCCCACAGTATGTAACTAAAGCCTGCATGCAAAACCCTATAGTCATGACACTGTGTTACTGCTTCATGTGATCAAGTCTGAATGAAGAAAAAGTTACAAACCTGAACTATGGAGACAGCATAGAAGAGATGAATTAGTGAGAGCAAGGATTCCTTGCACGATAAAAATGGGCAGGGAAGACAAAAAACAACCCACATCAATGATGAAAATGGATCACGTGCAATAATAGGATCAGATGCTCGATTCCATAATTGAATATCAGGATATGATGCCTCTATGTCATCACATCTCAGTGCATTCATGATAAGACTATCTGAAAGTAAACAGAACAAATGTGAAAATCCCCGCAGGTATTCTAAGGAAAGAAGGAAACACATGCCTATTATTCCAATCAATTATTAAAATAGCAACAGGAGTCAATTCAGGGACCCCAAAAAACCAACAGAAGGACCATCTCAGTTGACAAACGTTGATTCATTCATCTAAAAAGATATCTAAGACAGAAAAGCAATCAGAAAAAAATATGCAAAATTAATCGAACGGCTCAGCAGTAGAAAATTCACCATAATACATAATTGAGTCGTAGCAATCTCTTACAAAGTTTAAAACTGCAATAGATCAATGCTGGCAAAAGATGCATAACGCCTGAATTGCTGGGATATTTCAGAGTGCAGTTTCCAGATACCAATCTAATAGTGTGTCCCTTTATTCAGTACTATCCTAGGAAGTATTCTGGAAATGTTAAAAGGAAAGCAATTTAGTATTGTTTTCCCTTATGCAAAATTTCAGAACATTAATGAGAAGAAACCAAGTCAGCCACTTCTTACGGATTGGGTCTACAGCTTGCACTTAGCATGCAATTTGCAGCTTAGACCAACTCCTTTTTCCAAGTCTAATATAGATAATAACTTCTCATCCAATACTCGCAGTTCTGGGTCCCTTGCAGAGCTTCTAATTCCATCTTCGCACTTGCGATACTAATGTCAGAGATAGGATACCGATATATTTAACCAGAACAACATTCGGTGGCTTACACCTTGATCAAAGCATGACTTATTTAATGTACACTGTCAATATATTTTGTAAAACAATAATGATATTGAATAACATAGTTTTTAGAATAAATCCCTAAGCTTATTTTTTTTATATCTGCAACATGACAGACAATCCAAAACACTAGAACCATAGAACTCCCAGAGGACGCAGTAAGAAAAACTGAACAAAATGAGAACGATGGTGAGAAGTAATCAAAGCTACTAAGTTGCTGCAACTGCAATCAACTCATCCTATCCACTATCACTTCCACCCACCCTAACAATGTTGTTTATTAAGCAAAACAGTCCAGCCATGCAACACACAATCCAAGGATGAACTGAAATTGCCGGCCCGTCACTTAGAATAACCAATGAAGATAACATGTGGAATCATTGATTTTCATGCAGTTCCTTGAGTGTGCCACATACTACATTTTCGGGAACAATACACAATTAATAAGCTTCATACCTTCTAGCTCACACCCGCCAAAAGAAACTCCAAGGCAGATAGATTGCATGAAAAGCTGTAGTCCCCTAAATCTTTGAAGCACATGAGAAGAATTTGTCTTTCGAGTGCTCTGGACATCTTTCAACAAGAGTGATAATATAAATTCACTTGATGATCTGAATTCTTCAAATAAGGACTTAAGGCTATAATTTGGATTCATAGAAGACTTTCCACCGCGAGCTGCAACTTCTGTCGACATGAGCGAATACTTAAGAGTATCCCATATAACAATTGAATGGTTTAATTTTGGAGAAGCTATATCTCTGTCTAGCTTCTTTGAAGAGTACATTTTAGAGAGAACACGAACAACAGAGTCGAGATTTCGGTTTGGTCTTTCCTTTCTCTGGAGAGGCAGGGCTTCAAAGGTTTTAGGCCTTCCAACTACATATGCAGCATCATGTAAAAGTGATAATGCTTGCGGAAGGCGGATAAAAAATATCTCATCTCGTTTTCGTGAAGAAACTGGACCAGAGCTGGAATCTAAAGAGGCCACTGGCTGCTTAGCAGCCATCTGGATACTTCCAGGCACAACAGGCAAGATTGAATTTGCTAGCCGACGGCACACAGGGCACAGAAACTCACCCTGATACAGAAGTGCATTACATTTTTTATCCTTTCTAATACGATAAAAGACAAGATGTATAACTAAACAGCACAGCAGCAAGTCTTACCTGATCTGGGTCCACAATGTGTGCTCCTTCAAAAATATTCCTCCTGACATATCTGCAAATACAGACAACAACCAGTTGTATCTTAACTTAAGAAAGGTATGGATATCTTAACTCACTGAATAAAACGCCAGAGTAGCCAAGATTTGACATTGTAGAAACAAGCATATGCATATAATCATACACTAAAGCGCTGATAAGGTTCATACCACATCTTAAGCCAGCTGTCCTTAATAAGGAAAGGAAAACAGTACTTGACAGAGAAATATACATCCTCAAGTTGCACATACAAGTATGGATCGGTTGTAAATATTTTAACGGCATTGACTAGAAATTAAATGCTACACCCTCTTTTCGAATATTGATAATTTATAATCCCTCCGTCCCTTTAAACTTGCACAGGTCTGACTGGCACTACTAAGAAAATTTGTTGACTTGAAAGTTGAAATGTAAAATACGCATATGAAACAAAAGTAGCTTTTTGAGTGGGAAGATAAATTAAGGATAATAAAGTAAAGTTGGTGTAAAACGTTTTCCATAAAAGGAAGTGTAGCAAGTTTTTTGGGATAACCCAAAAAGGAAATTGCAACAAGTTCTAAGGGACAGAGGGAGTAGTAATTACAATGATATTGTGTTACTTTGGATTTCATGAATACAATTTTGGAGTTGGATCCATACTAACTGGAGCAGCACTCACTACAAATAAGAAAAATCCTGCAGCTCAATTTTTGGACTCATCTTAAACTCAGCAACTTGAACTTATAATTGAGAGACATAAGAGAATGTTTACAGCAATTGAAGCCTAGACCTTGACATGCAATCTGATTTCTTCACTAACAAGCAAGGCACTAACTGCTGGTTAAGTGAGGAGCCTGCTTCTCTGTTCGGGTAAGGTAATGTTGAATTATTCTAGCTAATTTTATAATCATTGTATTACACTCATGCTTCAAACATGATTGCGAAGTTAAGGTCCCACGTGAAGGATTAAACTCTACGGGGATCATGGTGGCTGAAGGGGAATGTATTACGCAGCCCCACCCTATCAAGTGGCCAAGAGACACCACTCCTGTTATGTAAGAGGGACAAACTCTGTCTTGATTCAAAACAAAACATAAAGAATATAAATTTATAGAACCACTAATTTATACCCAAACAAGAGCACTGTTTATCAAAGTTCATTTATTCTTTACCTAAACAAAACATTTATTTTGCAGTCTCACTCTATCATGTGTCAAGAGACACCACTCCTGTTTAAAAAGAAAGGACAAATTCTGTCTCGATTTGAAACATAACATAAAGAATGTAAATGTCATAGAACCACTAACAGTGACAAAAAAAAAGAGCAATATTTACCAGAGTTCATTATTGAAAAGCAATTACGAAATAGTACCAAGCATCCTGATTCATGTTTGCTTATCCATTTTTAACAATTACAGAACGTTAATACTTGCCTTTCCCTCAAAGAGGATAAATAGCGTTCAAGACAACTCTGATGTACTCCATGTCCGCATGAGGAAATATATATCCCATCACATTCTGCCGGACCAAATCCATCATAAAGCGAAACCTCTGAAGTAGAACCCAAAGCCCAATCAGAGCGAACATTTGCGCTAGCAGTAGCAGATACACTTTCATGTGAACTTTTGGGAACACCAGAAACATATTTTTCAGGTAACATAGGTTCAGCACCAGTACTGCTAAAACTTTTGGCAATAAAAGAACCATCACCCATGACATTTTCATTTAGCATTTTATCGCACATCTCTTGGAATATACGAGTATACAAGTCTTCTTCCAAAGTTTCGAAATCATATGAAGTACTCTCAATAACATCACTGTGCATGCGAGAAGCTGAAATATTTTTCACCGATGCAAGACGGGATCTGATCAACTCAAGAAAAGTTTTTACATCTCTACGTCGAACATGATCATTATATGCACTCTCATTTCTTGTGTCCTCCGACCTATATTCCGCAGGAGATAGAGTCAATCCTGAAGTAGTAGATGATGCATTGGCTCCAAACTGATCTTTTCTAAGGACAGAGGCATTCTCCTTGGTTGTACTATTCCATGCTGGACAACCTTTGTCAACAAAACTCAACAGCCTAGATTTCTTTCCACAGAAAGAAAAGGATGAGAAGAAACAAAGTATTAGTTCTCATTCTTACACTCTTTTAAGATAAGATGAGAAAAGTCATCATTTTAAAATTTCAGATATGAACACTTCTAAATTCCAATTGCGTGAACTAGTGATTAAATTATATTCATCGTTTAGTTAAATTGTTGTGCATACTGTCGAAATAAAAGGACACCACAGCAGATAGGGACTACCCGCATGGATGAGTTTTCACATTATTCACCCGAATCCCTATTCCATGAAAAAGAAGGCATAGCTAGAGAAGCATCTGATTATTCATTATAGAATCGTCGGTTTTAGTTTCACCCAACTCGTAGTTTTTTATGCTCCATTTTTTTATTTCTTTTGACACCTTTCGAAGAAATCTTGCTCATTCTTTAAAAACATTAAAAACTATAAAAGACTTCTCTTTCAATTTTTTCACTCTTTTTTTTTTCAATTCTTTAAAATAGGTTAAAAAAAAGAGGACCCTTTTAGTTTAAGAGGGGGACCAAAAAGATGGGGCGGGGTAGCCCTGACTTCCATAGGTCCTTGGATTGACCTCCTAATGAGAATTGAGATCCTTGCACCTACTAGCACTTACTTGGAGGAGTATCAAAAATGAAATAGGGCTTTTGGAATCAGAATCATGGCAAAGAGAGCAAACATCTTGCAGAGCGTTTTCCGTGCCATCTTCAACATCAGAAGCACTATCTGCTCCAGACGCTGAATCATCACCACCATCAGAATCAACAGTTGACAAGAATTTTGATTGCGCTGCTTTCATTTTCTCCTGCATTTTAACATAAACCATATTATATAACCCTAATTCACGCTTGACGATCATACAAGGAACTGGCACAATGATCAAACACCAAAATCATGACAAAGCTTATAATCCAAGAAGCTGCCTCACACTAACACCAAGACAAATGGAGCAATGTCAATAAGAACAAAGTTATACACGCGAAGAATTGAGATGCTTCCCCAGCAAAGTGAATGACGGCCTACCTATAAAAGAGGCGTTCCATGTTTTAGAAGGCAAAACCCCTCTTAACTTCAAGATCAAATTTCTTAAGAGAAGGCCACGGATTGCCTTAAAGCATGCGACCAAAACAATACAAACTGGGTTGAGAGGAGCCTTGCCAATATATGCATTAACAATCATGTAACATGAGAGCCACGACTCCACGACAACAATACAGGTAATATGAGAATCATTACATGGGAACCACGACTCTACGCCAACAAGAACATGGCTGGCAACTGGAATATATGGAAACTATGACCTTGCGGTTTAACATGTAAAATCATCCAACACAGAATCAACTGGAACTGCGTCAAGAAGTCACACACAATTTTACTCACCAAGAAACTCACTAAGTCTACAATACGTGGAGAACCCACTTTACACTCTAATTAAACATAAATCTAAAATACTTCCACACATTTATTGGTAGTACTAATAAAATTCAATAGTATTCTGACTGAGTTCTTTAACAATTGCCGAACTCTACAGTAGATAATATTCTACAAAAACCTTATAAAGTTCCAAAACTTTCAACAGTTAAAAGCTGCTCAATGAAGTTTTGAAAAATACAGAAAACATGAGTGCATGAAAGATTCTTACCATTACAGCTGCTTGTCTCTCTCGGGCCTTTGCTTTTCGCTTTTCAGTATCAGATGGTGACCCTGGTACCGCTTGATTATTCTGAGGAGAAGGGTACAAATGATCAACCACTTCTGGAGCAAGTTGTCTTAACTTGCACATGCATCGAGAATCTATATCAGCGAACTTCTTGATCAAACTTTCAATAAGAGGATAAAAGCTGCAATTTCCTCCTTCCGAAAAATATTCTCCGTTGTCTCTAATGTGCATCCTCATCAATTTGACTAGAAGAGACAACAAACTCTGTTCACCAACACCATTTGTTATTGCCTCAGACATTTCTTCACAAGCAAAATTTGATAAAGGCAGCAAATCACCATGATAACTCTGTAGCTCACTGAAACTCTGCTGAACACAGATGTCTAATGCTAACGAAAGCAAGTGTAAAGCTATTATAAGAACCCCATCAGGCGCACGTGTTTCAGTTGCTTTATCACTGGAGACAGCATAGAATAGCACAGCCCTAATTATCTGAAGCATCACCCTGCATGTAGCCAAGTGAGCTACACCTTCAAGAGGAGGATATATTTTTGTCCATGAAGGAAGTTGAGTGATTAACGCAGACACCCCACAGAAGCGTGAGTATCTCTCTTGTGCAACCTGCAAATCCCTTGAGTTCCAGCGAGGGTGGTACAGATCCAGCTCTTTCCAGCATTGCAGCCGTAACGAATACATTCCCTAAACCCCATC
Source organism: Daphne laureola (assembly GCA_038382905.1). Lineage (NCBI taxonomy): Eukaryota > Viridiplantae > Streptophyta > Magnoliopsida > Malvales > Thymelaeaceae > Daphne > Daphne laureola. Next base: position 686,203 of record JBBYHH010000015.1, on the reverse strand, counting down.
ATCAGGAAGACAAATGAGATGTCTACAGAAACATAAAATATTGTAAATGATTCAGAAAAGAAAATAGACCTGATTGAGCCCAGATGGGCTGGAGTACGAAGCAACTTTGCTTATTATTTCGTGAAGCTGGTCAGATTTGGACAGATCACGAGGAAGAGATTTCACCAGTTGACTATGAGTGCAGTCTCCAATGGCTAACTTGTGCATCAATTCCCGCTTCAGGCTATCAGCAACTGCAAGACCACAAAAACGTCTTTCTTGCAGAACTTGCATTATAAGCGTTAGCATTTCCTGGACTAAGACAGGTTCGTACCTGAAACGTTTGTAATGGTTTGAGTAGTCAGATCTTTAAAAAAAACAATAAAGCAGCACACAGAATTAACCATCCTCTTCCAGCCAGAAAAACAAATGATTGTTTTGGTTTGACAAGATGTTATGATAGAGCATCATCTTTATGTTGGATTTCCACTTCTCTTGCTAACACAGAAGCACATGTGCTTTGCGAGTGGTTATTGATTACATACTTTACATGCTATTGGCAAACTAAAAGAATCGATTGACAGTAGCACCAGTCATTTTGAGCAAAAGACTAATCTCCTAGAAAAAAAACCCTGATCCACAACAACAAACGGTTAATGAGCAGAAATCTGAAAAGTTAACATATCACATAATTATACCCAACAACTATGTAAAGCCACTGTATGGGTATCGCTTTAAATCAACTAATCATACTCCCAGATCAGTCGGAACCGATGAAATGTAATATTAGTGAATGTAAAAAGACAGTGCTATCAAGATCACAAAAGCAAATATAACATTTTAACCTTCCCACAGCCCCATTATTCTAAAACAGAGTTTTCTAACTTCATTCCGTTCTTAATTACTAATTTATATAAATACCATGAGTATATGGCAATGAGAACCTCAACTTTAAACAGTAAAGCAGATGTGTGGGTTTAACAAGCATGAAATACTTCAGCAAAACAAAAAATAACTAAAATTGCATACTCGCTTGATCTTTCAAGGCTTAAAGAAAGATAACTTGATAAGCCAAAACGGTCCATTATTCTGGTTAGAAAATTATCCGGAGGAGCAAGTGCAGCACAGCACTGGAGCAGAAACAGATCAAGTTCCAAACCTTGTTCAGGCCTGCAATAAGGAAAACCAAAAACACAATCATATTTCAGCTCTACTATAACCGAGAAACAGGTAAAAGAAGATGCAAATTCTAAATGAAGCATCAACAATGATATGATTAAAAAAACACGTGACATGTAATGTAGACATCACCTACCATTGAACAGAGCGGTACCAATCAAAAGCTACTGAAGCAACATCCCCATTTTTTAGCCACATTCCTGCACTAACTTGAGCACTAAACACCCTAATCCGTAGCGGATGCTCCATAACAAAGGCTGCAAAACCATATGGATGACAACCCCTGAGTATATGCCCAAAAAACTCTCCTATCACCGCCAGCAAAGAACTAGTTGATCCAGAAAGGGGTATATTTGCAGAAGCAGATTCACCAAAACACCTTCCCAAAGCCTTCTGCAAAAGCGACGAAAGTAACCTATGCAATGGTATATGT
>JBBYHH010000015.1:663738-676959 GCA_038382905.1 Daphne laureola | reverse complement strand
GGCCTAAGACCGTCAAACCGCGACCCCAGGCCAATGAATTGCGAGTCTAGACCGGCACTAGTCGACATTTTTTCCGCTATCCCTATGCCTGAATCCTGGCTTCCCCATTGCTTGAAACGTAGCTAAAGGGTGAGTAATTTTGAACAAAAAAAGGTGAGGGGGTGGTGTGGAGATAAGAAAGAAAAAGAGGAGTAAATTGGGTGGAAGGGTGGCGTAGAAGAAACGATTTGAATGGACAACACAACAGATTAAAAAGGTTCACATGATCCAAGTTACGACCCATTCCTTCTCTTCTGGGTCTCTGTCGGTGTGCTTCTGCTTCTTTCTTTCTAAAACCCAAACTCTTACTCACCTTCCACCATGCAAGCTTGCATGCTAACTTGTAATTGCATTTGTTTTTGCTTAAATTTGAACAAGTTGAGAATTTTGTGTTGTTTAATTGATGAGTAAGTTTATGAATCTTAATTTAAGTGAGATTGTGTTTCTCAATTAAAATGTGATTAGGTTTCTGTTTAGTCTATATACATATGTTAGGGTTTTGAGCAGTCACGGAGCTGTGTTGTGATTGAAGGTGACGATATTTTTTAAATAATAGGATATATAGTGTATATTTTTATCAATTAGGAGATTATTTTTAATTTAAATTTATGTATAAATTATATTCAATCTATAGATTTATACACTACAATTTATATTTACTAATAGACCAAACTTAAAAACATAAAACTCAACTCAATCACAAATCTAAATAATAACGGATAAATTATACCTATAGTCATGTAACTATAATTATTGTCCAAATTGAGTCATATTTTAACTTTTTGTCTCATTAAGGTCCCACTTTAATTTTTAAAAGATATTTTCAATTTGTAGTCATTTCTATCTGTTTTCTTTTCTGTTAAATTTAACAAACTTTGAGGGAAAATGCTAATTTTAGCAACTCAACTTAAAAAAAAAAAAACAAATCTATTTACACCATAAATTTTAAACCTAATCATTTAGGTACATTCCCAATAATTAAACTTAACACTTTTACCTAAAATTTTTTGAACTTTACCTAAACTCACAACACGGGCCGGACCACCATCGACCACCACCAGAAAATGTTGAACGAAGAAAAAAGTATACTGGATCATAGATCGGGGCCTAGGGCTGTCTAATAGCAGCCCAAAGCCGCAAACCGTGATCCCAGACTAGTGAATCTCGAGTCTAGACCGCGAAACGCGAGTCTAGGCCGTGAATTGCCAACCCAGACGGCGAATCGCGAGCCTAGACCGACACTGACCGATATTGTTTCCGTCACCCCTATGTCTGAATCTTGGCTTCGCCACTGGTTTTGAGTATGAGAGAAAAGTCAATGTGTGGTGGAGAGATGATATGAGCATGAAAAAAAAAAGATCCGGTAACTGGGATAGGTAGGATTAGGGAAGTCTTTTGTAGTTCTCATATATCTTGTTGAATATATATGATCTAGTGGATTTTTTATCATCCTTGGATGTAGATTAGCGTGGTAAAGGGGTTCATCATTCATTAAGTAAGGTCTTGGGTTCGAGTCATGTGAATAATGAAAATATCGATGAGAGAGCTACCAGTTGAATAGACCCATCAATGCTCGATCCAAGTAGAACTGGAAACAAAAATTGCTATTTAGAAAGAAAAAATAGTTAAACTATGTTAAGTGTTGTGTGCATGTTTATATCGAGATCGCTTATTTCCACTGCATGTTATGAGTGTTTGGAGGAAAAAAGTTATTTGTTTGCATTTTTCCTGAAAAAAAATCATGTTGTTTCATTTCCTGTGCAATTTGTAAAGGAAATGAGACAACACTCTCTACTTACTATATTTATTAAACTCTTATCTGACTTTTCTATTATTTGATTTGACATCGCTAACTCATTAACCTACTTCACTCACACTCTATTTTTCTATTATCTAATTTGACAACACTAACTCAACGTATTTCACACACTCAACACTCTTTTAATTTTATCCAACTTCTACATTTTTTTAACTCTTCTTAATTTTTATATCAAAATAAAACGTTGCGATAAATAAGAAGATAAATAAGACACAGATGAAATACTTACTATCCTATAAAATTGTAAATATGTTTCTTTATGAATGTTGGTGATTACTCATTACATGGAAAAGTAGTGCCAAGTGCAAGTCCACTTCTTGCTTTACATGTTATGCAATTTATTTTTTCAAACACCAAAAAAGGATAAAAGAAAAAAAGAAAACTCAATATTGGAGAAATAAATAAAAGTAGAAAATAAAAGAAATTAGTAAAATAAAAGCCGAGAAAACCGGAGTCAAAGAAGGTGAGGAGCAGGCCGGTCATCGACACGCCGCAACACTTGCGAGAGCTGACGTTGCCCACACGTGAAACTAAATGGATAATATCTTGTAGAAAAATCATTCGACATGTTATTAATTATAGATAATATTATTAATAATTACAGTACTATTATTTTTATAATAAATAATAACAATTTCGTAATAAATAATAGATGCATCAATCAATAACATCATTAAATGGTGGCTGCCCAGCACCACCCGCCAGTTGAGAGGTCATCTGAGGCCGCAGGGGTCGAGCATCCATCGTGGCCCCCCATTCCTCACCATCTCTCGCCATAGGTCGCGCACGAAGGAATGAACCAAATTGATTCTCTTCCGTTTCCATACAGTCATTTTCAACGTGCGAGACCATACCACAGTTGTAGCAAAAGTCAAACAATTTCTCATATTTAATTGTCAAGAATAGTTTCAAGTCATCAGAATTCAGAGTAGTAATGTCTTTTCTCAAAAGACGAGTAATATCAACCTGCACTCAAATTCTCATAACCAGACCATCACAATTAACATCTTTAACAACACCCAGATTATTTCCAAGAGTTACACCCATCGATTTTGTGACCCAATCGTAAGGTAAATCCAAAATATGAATCCAGAAAATCACAAAATTGAAAATTATGAATGAAACTTATATACATAATATAAATTAATGAATCTAATTTTTAAAAATACTTTTTTTTCTTATTTTTTGAACAAATTCTTTTTAATAAAAAGAAGAGTTAAATAAAATTTAAAAATTAAATATAATAATTAAATAAAGACAAAGAGAATATATGTTAAGACTTAGAGCCAAGTCAATTAAGAAAAAGGAACGATAAATGAAAATAAAAGGAATCAAGAACATAAATTTTCTTGATGCTATTTTGACTTTGTCTTGTTTCACGATTTTGTTTTCTTCTCTTTTCGCGATCCCGATGCAAATTTATTTTTTAACTCCATTTTATAATCCCCACACTTGCGGCACCAGCTTGGTATAAATTAATTAATTAATTAATCTTCATCAATTAACCAACTTTCTAGTTGTTGAATTTCATGAATTGAAACTTGCAGTAAATTATTAAAACCAGCCTTAAAAAAGAAAGAAAGAAAAAGTTAAATTTTCCGAATCATGTAAATAATTCATAAACCCTACTTATTAGTCAACTAATCATGCTTACGTGTGAGTAGACCTATATAACCACCAAATAAATACTGTATTTCTCTGGGAACATTTTAGTATTATTAATATGTCTGTCTGTGTCACTTTCTTCATTAAAATGATTTTTTAACTGCACACGGAACAATTGTTTTCAAAGCACATCCGTCAGCTTTCTATTGAAGGAAAATTCCCATCATTTTGTGAAGAAATGAGGACAGTTTTTTTGACAAATGGTTTTCCTAATCACCCCACCCCCAGCAGGAAAAAGTTAAAATTGGTTGCAGTGGTCAATATGGAAACAAAAAACTTAGATAGGGGCAAAACTTGCATTAATTGTGAAGTTTGTTTCCTTGTCAAGCACAATAATAGGGTTTTGTTGCCTATTGCAACCAACCAAAACTGCCATTAGTACTTTGTACAAAATTCCAACCAAGTAGGTGTTTCTAGTCTAGGTCACATTTGGGTCATTTTGTGTACTTTCTCATTTCCTCTGAATCTGTAATTATCTCCGTCTTTTCATCTGTTTTCCAATGTGATTTTTACGAGTAAAAGTAAAATCTGGAGAACTAAATTTATAAATAATTTAAACATAAATAAAATAATTAGTAAATTTAAAAAAAAAAAAAAAAAATTCCAACCAAAACCAAAAGAGTTGTACAAAATTACAGAAACACCATCATCAATTCATAGAACTTGGTTGGTTGATTGATTGATTGAAACTTGTGGCCTAAGAAAGAACCCTTTGCAACAAATTAGAGAGACTAAACAGAATCTGCTTGATTCAAAGTGTTGAACTATATCTAGCTAGCTATAGCTAATTTGCAGCTCATCTGAAAACTTTGAATGAAAAAGTGGTGAGTATGAGAGAAGAAAGAACTCGTTCGAATCCGCTATACAAATCGGAGCAAGTTTCGTTGCTTCCCTCTACATCCCTACATTGTTGCTGCTTGAATCCATTAGGATGGTCAATCTTCTTGCCATTTTACTGAAATCACTGCAGAAGAAACACAAATTAAGGCATGATCATCAATCAACAACCAAAGTTATCGGTTTTAGTCATCGCGAGAGCCATACAGAACAGCAAGCACGTGTTTAGTACCTGAATGGTTCATCTCCAACTGGTCTCACCGCACCTTTCGGGTCCTGGTAAAGAACATTACTCAATGTCTCGGACTTGTTGATGCCCAACATGTCAGCTAGCTTCTGGTAGAGCTGTTCATATGATTGGAGCAGAGTGAGATCGAGCGTGCGACCGACATCCTCTGATTCCATATATATCTTGCAGTGACCGGTCTCCAAGTTCAGGTCTTGTTCATGGCGGCCATTCTTGTACCAAGGGAAGCCTTTGCAGGACGAGCGCTCAGCCAACCCTTGCTGGTTGTTGATACCAGACCCTGAGTTGTCAGATAAACTGTTCCCGGTAAGAACTGGTGAGACCGTGTCACCGGAGGAGCAGCTGAGAGATATCTGCTGCTCTGTAAGAATCCGCTGACCGAATAGAATGAGCTGCGGTGCTCGAACATCGTTCCTTTTCTTCAAAGTCTGGGTCGAGCGAGACATCGTTAGCAAGCAAGATACATTGTCACTCACACTAGACGACTTGTGATGACGTGTTATTGGACCGAGAGTGGAGGTCCGTGTGGGTGTAGCAGGAGTATGATCAAACGGTGGTGGGAAACCAGCCGGGAAGAGACCTGCCTGCAGTTTCGAGAGGTGGAGGTCTGTTAAAGACAGACCGTAATGAGCATGCCTGGCTCCCTGCATGCCAGCAGGAGTGTTGTTGTTATCTGGTAAGCAACCAAAGGGACCGCTAGCCCCGAGAAGACTGCTGGGAAACGTTGGCACCGAAAGTTGGCCATCGAGGGTGAAATCGGAGTGAAGTGGAAGCCTCAACTTCTTTCTCGGTGGCAAAAAAGGAGATATATGAATGGCAGGCATGTTTGACACCAATTCTACCAGCCATGGACTCACACGCTTCACATTTTGAAGCAATTCCGGCTCATCCCATGTCACCTGTTGATCATATTAAGAGAGCGATGAAAAATGCAGCAGAATCTTCTCCGAAAGGAAAGCATTTTTCTTAAATATTCAGCTAGGAGCAGAAAACAGATTACAAAGTTTTGAACTTTAAAAACCCCTAATCATGGAATGGAAGACACATTCATAACATGAGTCTAAAAGATTCTGTAACGGGTTATAAAGTTTCAAACTTTAAAAACACCTAATCATGGCATGGGAGACGTATGGCACATATTCATAACATGAGTCTAAAAGATTAGCTGACCTGAAGAAGCCTCCAAGGAGATTCGGGCCACCTGAGGGGATCAGCAACCTGAACAGATGATATAGTACCCATAAACCAACTAATGCGGGAAGAGTCCTCGGTCTCGAACGCCATCTTAAATCTCATCCCTGAACACCACCGGATCTGCATTGCAGCCTTCACCAACGAAGACTTCAAGCAGAACTCTGGTGTGCTTGTTCGTGGGTAGTAAACAACCTCGAAGGGCTGCCCATTGGCTGCGAGCGATGCAGCTTCGATAACAGACTCGGGCTTCACCTTCCCCTTACAAGGCCAAGACCCATTGGAGTTCAACCCGCTCCCATTCCCATTTCTCAGCAGATTGTTCTCATCGTCCCTCAGGAAAGTTGAAAATGGGACCGGGAAATTTCCACCAGCAGGGTTCCAGCCGGATGATGACTCCGAGCCCCCTCCAATTCCTTGCTTTGCCCTCCGAATCCCGACACAAAGATCTCCATTCTCCGCTCTTAAGAAAACGATAGAATCACCGGCCACAAGCTTCTTCTGGTTGACAAAAGTGCTCCATCCGGTAGTCAGGAGATGCCTCCTCGGCGTCCCCCTATAGATATGCCGGAATTTCCAAACGTGGCCGTGAACATCCTTGGCAAGAATGGTCTGAACAGGAGGATCAGCAGAGTAGTCCAATCTCGGGAAAATCGTCTCTGCGCAATATCGAGGAACCGAGAACCCCCCTCCATTGTTTGCATCAGATTGCGTCAATGTCTTAGCGAAGGAGGCCGGTTTCTCTTGAGTTTCATTCCCATGAATGCCGCCCAGAACATCATCCCCGCAATCGGGTTCACCCCCACCAATCGAGACAAGCCTAATCTTAGCGAAAACCTCATCTGTGTCGGCATCAGCCATGAACTTGATAGCTGCAACCTTGCACAGCACATATGGAGGAATCCTCGGGAAGTTCCTAAAATTGACAGGGCTGGATGCGTGCTCCGCGTGGCCCTGAGGGAAATAATAGACTCTTCCATTCACTGGTGGCATTTGCACCATTCCACCAGCACAGGCATGCCATAGCTGAGAATCCAAGCACTTCTCCACTTCCTTCACTTCCTCTTTTGACTCCATAAAAGTAATCATCTTTCAACAAGGATATATACCACAAAACCAGTAACTCTTCCTCTTCTACCTAATCCTGTAAAAAACAAACAAATCCCAGGTATGTATCAAATTTAAGCCCATAACTCAACAGAATTCAGCAGGAACAACAAAAGGGAAAAAGATTTAACTTTTTCAACAGTAGAAAAGAGTTTACCTTGAGCAGCACCTGGTAATTATTCAGTGGATCATTTTCAACACTGAACTAGAAACAATCTCCACATCTCTTGTAGGAAAGGGGGAAAGAAAAATACCAACTTTAGGAGATTTAAGAAGTGCCTCCTCCTACTGAGTCAAATTTCACAGCTTCAAGCTTCATCACTAGCTGTAATTAAGTATGAAGAACCCTAATTATCTCCCCAATCGTAGAGCCTCAAAGGAGCTTACTTTGCTTTTTTTTTTTTTCTGAGATTTCAGCATCAGAATCTGCCACTGCGAAAAAAAGGCTTTCACTTGACTAAATCAGACCAGCAGCAACTTTGCCTTTTCAGTTGGTCGCCAACCGCAGCCACTACCCCCAGATGCTCATTCATATTTTTTCCACAGAAACTAAACACCACCAAATTTCCCAACTTTAACGATCCAAAGACACAACAGAAGGGAAAAAGAAGGAAACCCCAGAAAAAAGAGAGAAAAAAAAAGGGAAAACAAAAACTGTTCTTTGCAAGTATTTTGGTGTCACAAATTATATAAACAAGGGGCCTTAACAGAAAAATAAGAGGACAAAAAGATAAAATATGAGTAACAAACTGCACCCAATTGTCTGCAACGAAAGCGGCTCCAAATTCTCCTCAGAAACAGAAAGAACCCATCAAAATCCAAAGGGTTCCAATAGAAGATAGAATAAGGAGGAAAACAAGGGAGAGAAGAAAAAGGCTGTGATGTGATGAATCTTTTTTTTTTCTTTTCAGTTGGTTCTACTCCGTATTCCTTTTTTTCTTCAAAGATTCAATCAAAGAATTACTCTATGGCCGACATGGAAGCAGATAAAACAGGCCATAACCAAACAGAGAGGAACAGAAAAGAAGAGAGAGAAAGAAAGAAAGAGAGGAAGAAAGAAAACACCTTTGTGATCATGCAAGTGTCCAAAAAGCACTTACTGAACCAACAGAATGGGCTTTTTAACATCATAATAAAGAAAAAAAAATGAAAACTTTAAAACTATAAAAATAAAAAAAACAATGCTTTTCCCACCATTTTCAGACCAGAAATCAAACCTTTTAAGAATATATCAAATGGAGTGGTAATGGTACTTCAGTAATTAAACAGTGGACTAAAGTAGTTGGTGTTAAGATAAAGTTCTGGGGAAAAGGCTGATCAAATTCCCTCATGGTGACAGACAGACTGCTATGTTGGGAAAAGAGTAAGTAGAACTGTAGAAGAAGAAGCTTTTCCTCTACAGGCCCTTAATTGTAAGTGTTCATTAACATTAATCTAGTTGATTAATCACTTAGATTAACTACTTAAAATAGTTTACATATATGGAAAATTATTCATAAATAAAGGGGAAGTTAGGTGAATATTTCATTTTCTTACTAAAGTAAAGATCTTCTTTTTAAATTTGAGCAATATGAACCAAAAGCTCAAATCTTTTGATTTATTTTTGCAAGAGAAATGAAAAGGGAAAATTAAAAAGCAGTGGAGGACAGTGGAAATTATTTGAATTATTTTCAATAAACGTTCTGGAATTTTTAAATGTTCCTTACCCTTTTCTTCGGATCTGAAGAAACTGTGTGTGTCTTCAGAAGCAAGCAAAACAACAAAGATTTTTAAGAGCCTAACTGGATATTTCCCATTTTCTATTCACCATCTAATCTAAGTCTCACTTGTTTAATAAAAATTTCCCTAAATTAAATTATAATTTACTAATTCGGTCTTCCTACTAAACAAAAGCAAATGGTTTTGTTTGTTCTATTATGAAGTTTTCATCATCTGTTGTCATTCTCTTGATTCCTCTCATACGTCTCTTGCGAGAGATGAATGTCATCTTTGCACAAGAAAAAGTGTTTTTTTTTTTGGGAATGTTACTGCAAAACTAATACTATCTCCGTCACATAAAAAAAATAATATCTTCATAATTTTTTTTTTTCCGGTTATCCCAACAAAATTAATATGTTTCTTAAAAAGTTTTTTATTTTTACATTAATTTTATATTATTACTCTTATTTTCCTTTCTCACACCAAAAAACAATTTTTGTTATGTAGGAAGGACATGCCACCTAAAATGGCTAGGAATGTTGACATTTGTAAGACCTTTGACTCAAAAAGTTCGACTTTCTTAAGAAACTTTCTCATTCAATTTGGCTTCCCTTTTTAGATGGTATCTTGGATTGCTATGCGTTTTCCATCTCCTTGATTCTCCATGAGATTAATGAAACTTTGAAAGGCTTTTTTAAAGGAAGAAAATGGGTGAGGTAAGGGGACCCCATCTCTCTTTGTCTTAGTTATGGAATATCTTTCTCGCATTCTTAAGAAGTGGTTTCATGAGTGGCAAATCAAAATCATTCTAAGTGCAGAAAAATCAAACTCACCCATCTCATGCACCGGAATTACAACATAGTGTCGCCTATGCTGACACTGCTTAAGAAATCAAGGAGAATCTAGCAGACAGATACTCTCAAGGAAATGCTCCTAGGCTGCATGAACTCAGAAGAGCAATTGTGATGACCATACAAGAAGGTATGCCTGTCACATAATATTATACAGAATTAAAAGAACTTTGGGATGAACTTTCAGCATATATGCTTGCACCAACCTGCAATTGCAAGTGCCACAAAGAAAAATCAACCGAGAAGGAAGGAGAAAAGCTGGACCAGTTTCTCATGGGTTTGACAGATAAGTTCTCTATAATCAGGTCACAAATTTTAAATATGGATCCTCTTCCAAATCTCAGCAGGGCATATGCTCTTGTATCCAAAGAAGAGAAACATAAACAAGTGGCAACCTCAATGAATGACAAAACAAAACCTGATGCAGCACCCTTTGCTGTGAAACCAGCAAGAAAGTTTCTTGGAGGAAAGGATCCACACAAAGCCAAGAATAAGTGCAATCATTGTGGGAAACTTGACCACTATGATGAGGATTGATTTCAGATTAAGGGGTATCCTGATTGGTGGGAAAAGGACAAGTTTGGGACAACTAATACCACCAAGAACAACAAGACTGCTACTGCACATAAGAGTGGGAAACCAGGAGCATACAATGCAGCTGGAGGAGGAAAAGATCAATCAGGCTCATTCAATCTGATCAAGAATCAATATGAACAATTGATCTCTCTTCTCTCTATGTTCACAAACAAGACAACTCCATCAACTTCTCTCGTAATGTGTTTAACTCTTCAATAAATTAGATAATAGACAGTGGTGCCACAGAACACATGACACCACATCAGAATTGCCTGACTAATGATCAGAAGCCACAAACTGCATCTCATGTCCATCTCCCAAATGGATCAAAGATGAGAATACATTCTGTTGGTGAAGTGAATCTGAAACCAGATCTAACACTTGGAAAAGTGTTTTATATCCCAGACTTTACTTGTAATTTACTGTCAGTAAGTTAGATCACAAAACAACATAATTGTGCAGTAACATTCTACCCTACATATTGTATAATGCAGGACCTGGAAACGATGAAGCTGATTGGCATGGGTGATTTGGTGAATGGACTCTACTACTTGAGGATGACACATGGTAGTTCAGCAGCTGTTGCAGGATCCACACAGTGCCCTGACACTTGGCATATGAGACTTGGCCATACACCTTTCTCAAAGTTATCAGAATTTACTCAGCTAGGTCTGGAAAACTCTAGGACAATGAACAAGCCTTGTGATTCACGTTTAAGGGAAAAACAGACAAGAAAGTCATTTCCAGTTAGTTTTCATTGTACCAATATTCCTTTTGAACTTTTGCATGTTGATGTTTGGGGCCCTTATAAAACAACCTCCTTAAATGGATCTCACTATTTCCTCACCTTGGTTGATGACTATAGTAGATGCACATGGTTATACCTACTCAAACACAAGTCAGAAGTTGCTTGTAAATTTGCTGACTTTCATGCTATGGTTAGAACTCAATTTAGAAAGAAAATCAAGCAAGTCAGAAGTGATAATGCTCAATAATTTGTTGGATGTGAATTCTCTGTATTCTTTAAGCAAAAAGGAATAATTCTTCAAACCTCTTGTGTAGAGACTCCACAACAAAATGGAATTGCTGAGAGAAAGCATCGACACCTTCTGAAAGTAGCTAGAGCCATCAGATTTCAAGCAAATCTCCCTGTAAAGTTTTGGGAAACGTGTGTTTTGACAGTAGCCTATCTTATAAATCACACACCTACTTCCAAACTTAAAGGAGCAAGCCCATATTAGATGCTTTTTGGGAAAGAGTCTAACCTTCATCACCTAAGGCTCTTTGGTTGTCTCTGTTATGCACATCTCAGGACATATGACAAGTTTGCAGCTAGATCAGCAAGATGTGTTTTCGTTGGATACCGTAATGGACAGAAAGGTTACAAAGTTTATGATCTTCAGACACACAAAGTGTTTGTCTCAAGAGATGTAGACTTCTTTGAACTAACCTTTCCCTTTTAAGAGAACTACCATCCCCCACAAGCTGAAATCCTGCCTAAGGAACCATCAAATGTTGTTGAAGAACAATTGAGTATAGAGAAGGATCAAAACAACATTTCACAGTTGGACACCTCACATTAACCAGTTCAACAAGGTGAAACTACTCCAATCATCAGTGATCGTCCAGTGAGGAACAAGAAGCCACCTGCTTATTTGTTGGAATATGAAACTGAACTGCCTAATCAAGTAGAGCCATCACCACCCATGGTCAACCAGTCTTCATCAAGTAAGTCATATTCAATCTCAAAATTCTTGACATTTGAAAAATTCTCTGCAAAATACAGATTGTTTGCTGCAGCTATAAATAAAAATACAAAACCTTAAACATTTGAGGAAGCCCTTGAAGATCCCAAATGGTGTAAGGCCATGAAAGAGGAAATTGAAGCTTTGGATTTGAACAAAACTTAGACTATTACATCACTTCCAAGAACAAAGAAAGCTATAGGCAGCAAATGGATCTTCAGAATAAAATACAAGTCAGATGGATTCATTGAGAGGTACAAGGCAAGATTGGTGGCAAAGGGATATAATCAACAAGAAGGGATAGACTACACAGAAACCTTTACACCAGTTATCAAACTAACAACAGTAAGGTGCTTGATGGCTATTGCTGCAGTAAAGAAATGGAGTCTGCATCAATTGGATGTTAGAAATGCCTTTTTGCAAGGTGATTTACATGAAGAAATATATATGAGCCTACCACCTGGACTCTGCTCCAAAGACACAAATCAGGTTTGCAAGTTTCATAAATCTCTATATGGCCTTAAACAAGCACCAAGACAATGGTTTGAAAAGTTTTCTACAACTCTTAAGGTTTTTGGTTTCAAACAATCGAAGGCAGACTACTCATTGTTCACAATAAAAACGCAAAACAGCTTCACAGTTGTTCTTGTGTATGTTGATGATATTATAGTGGCAGGAAACGATGAGGATTACATCGCCAAACTCAAAGTTTTCTTGAATAAGAAATTCTACATCAATGACTTGGGCCAGTTAAGGTATTTTCTTGGTTTGGAAATAGCCAAATCAGATGAAGGAATCCTCCTAACTCAAAGGAAATATTGTCTGGATATCTTGAAAGATTCAGGCATGCTTGGTGTTAAGCCTGCTGCATTCCCACTTCAGTAGTAACATCAACTTGGAGCTACTAAGAGCCTACCTATTAAAGATCCTTCTTCATACAGGAGACTCGTTGAACGTCTGATCTACTTGACAATAAGTAAACCTGATATTACCTATGCTACAAGCCTCCTTAGCCAGTTCATGCATGATCCTAAGGAAGCTCACCTTGCTGCAGCAATGCATGTGCTAAGATACTTGAAGGGTGCCCCTGGAAAAGGATTGCTCTATCCTTCTTCAAACAACCTAAAGATTATAGCCTTCTGTGATGATGATTGGGCAAGTTGTCCCCAAACAAGATGATTAACAACAGGCTTCATCACTAAACTTGGCTCTGCTCTCCTTTCGTGGAAATCAAAGAAGCAAACAACAGTGTCTCGTTCCTCTGCTAAAGCTGAATATCGAGCCATGACATCAACCACATCAGAACTGATTTGGCTCAAGTCTCTAATCAAAGATTTAACAGTTGATCATCATGAACCAATGATCTTACACTGTGACAATCAGTCTGCACTTCACATAGCCAATAATCATGTCTTTCACGAATGAACCAAGCACATTGAGATAGAT